>JXCR01149139.1:56494-69495 GCA_002079205.1 Phalaenopsis hybrid cultivar
CAGAGAAAACTACTCAGATCTCATGGGAAAAACACAACAAAACTCGGAATTCATATATAAAATCAAAGTCATACAAACTATAACAATAAATAAACTTATCTCTAATTTCTCCCCAAGAAAACTCCTCGAAGTCCCTCTGAATATCTTCCTTTCTTTACAGCACACAAAATTCTTCTTCAAAGCAGCAAGGAGGAAGAAATCTCTCACTTTCCTTCCACTCTTACAATCTCTCGAAGAATTCCTCACATTTTAGACTCTCTACACTTGTTTCACACTTTAATTTTGAGTCTCTCCCCTCTTCAGGACCTTTCTAACATCCAGGACCTCTCTAATTTTTTGTCAAAATCTTCTTTTAAAGCTGTGGATGAGTTTTTCCAAGAGTTGCCTAAACATCTCTTCAAAATTTGTCCTCATCCAAAGCCTGGTTGGACATAACCGCCGAGTTTGTCATCGGTAGACCTTCTTAATGAATTAATTTTGGAGTCTCGGGAAAATCTCGTTGGCGGAGTCGATGGCGTCGTCAACGCCCTAGTTCAATTCTTCACATTTTGGTCCTTTTTGCTCCAAATTCGCTCTTTTTCGCATCTTTTTGCTCCAATGACCCTATCTCATCATTCCTGCAACAAAACATAAAAAATATCTTTTTTTAAAGTGCAATATCATCAAAAACAGTATAAAATAGTTATGAAAATCTCAACATATTTTTCTTTGGTCACTCTATATAATCTAGAGACTAAATAGGGTTTAGATTAATTCTTGGGTTCTTCTACTTCCTATATGGCAAGCTTTCATAGTAAATTACATCTTAAGTGGTTGAGGCAATTTAAGAAAACTCTTGATTAAAGCTATGATTTTTGTCCTCATGAAATTTTTAAGTTCAAGTTTACACAATTGGATATTGGATTTCCAAATGGGAGAAGCCCGCTAATTCAAGCACTTGTTAACAGAGGCCAAACCGAGAAAAGAGTGGGGGATTCTTGAAGATACCGAGAAATTTTAATAATATCCTAGACAATCTTATTGTTTGGAATTTGACATTTTTGAAGAAAATTTTAACTTTGTTAAAATGTTAAGGCTTATACTACATGACATACAATCATGTAGGAGCCTACCAATACTCTGGGTGAAAAGGTAGAAAAGCATATATCGGCCTATGGTTTTGATAGACCTATGGAACAAACTAACGGTATGGTGTAAACCCTAGCTTATGTCAGACTCATCAATCGACATCATCCAAACTATCATTAGTGGTTTAGTTGAGGTTCATCCTTTGCTTCATGTTTAGTGTTCTTTTATATAGGTTGGATATTGTAGTCAATTGACCACAACACCTTCTAACCCTATAAAAGGAAAGAAGACTCAAAGGAAAAATCCAAGGTCACTACAATAGATTATTTGTTTGAAGCAGCCCTGCAAAATAGATTTAGCACTCTCTAATAAAATGTAAAGTAAATCTAGAGTGGCATCTTGTAGGTTGTTTCAAGCAGTCCTGCAAAATATAGTAAGTATGCTTCATGTAAAAGAGGTAAATGTGTTTTTTGGATTATTATCACTCATTTCATTTTCTAGTTGGGACAACCCAGTCAAGATACTCATGGCTCCGTCCTCTGGGGTTGTCAGGTTCCCTGATCTACTAAGTCTGAAGAGACGATTAAACCTACTATGACCGGAAGATTCCTATCAACAAACATGGGTTGAGTCCCCAAGAGATCTTCGTAAGTATTGGTAGCAAGGTTAAAGTTGTGTTCGGTGATCATTGTTAGTTAGAGTTTCATTTACGCTTTAGTGTCTTTTACAGACTTTAGGGGTTTTGAATGTTTAGGTTGTTTAAGACTTCTTAGCCGATTAAATTTTATGGTTTTTGTTTTATTTTAATGTTGAAATGGCTCGATCTAGATCTCATGGTTCCGTCTTCTCGAGTTCATTGGGTTTGTGGTTTAATAAATCACAAGTGATCAAAAGGTGCTTCATTAGCAACCATGGTTTGCCTCCTCTGAAATTCCTTCTCAAACCAGGTTGTGTTTTATGGTTCGAGTTTAAGTTTTAATCATCTCTAAGGCGTGTTTTATGTTGTGTCTTTTATGTTTATTTTTCATTTTAGCCCATGTCATCTCTTTAAGTGTGCTTTCATTCTCTTATGAGAGATCAAACACTCCTTCACTTAGTTGAGTTAGATCGGGTTGACCCAGGCTGGTTAGATCCAGTTGACCCAGGTCAGGTTCTGGTTGATTTTAGTTAACTTGAGTTTGTTCGGGTTGACCTAGGTTTGGTTAAGGTTGATTGGGTTAACCCGAGTTAGGTCAGGTTGACCCAATATTGATTTATGTTGGTTTAAGTTAGCCCGAGTTAGGACAGGTTGACCCAGAGTTGGTTAAATTTAATTTGGGTGTAACATCAGTTTGGATTAACTCAAGTTAGGTCGGGTTGACCTAGATTTGATTAAGGTTGATCTGGTTTAACTCGATTTTGGTCGGATTGACCTAGGTTTAACTAAGATTGATTTGGGTTAACCTAAGTTAGTTCGGGTTAACCCACATTTGGTTAAAGTTGATTTGGGTTAACGTGAGTTATGTCGGGTTGACCTAGGATAGATTTAGATTGGTTTGGGTTAACCTAAGTTAGGTCGGGTTGACCCAGGATTAATTTAAGTTTTTTTGGGCTAACCTAAGTTAGGTCGGGTTAACCCATAGTTGGGGTTAAAATTTGGTTTGGGTTAACTTAGGTTAGGTCGAGTTGACCCAGGTTTGATAAAGGTTGATATGGGTTAACCCGAGTTAGGTTGGGTTGACCCAGGTTTAATTAAGGTTGATTTGGGTGAACCCGAGTGCGGGTTGACATGGGTTTGGTGAAATTTGATATGGGTTAATCTGAGTTAGGTCGAGTTGATTTAAGATGGTTTGGGTTAACCCGAGTTAGGTCGGGTTGACCCAGGATTAATTTAAGTTGGTTTGGGATAACTCGAGTTAAGTAGGGTTGACCCAAGATTGATTAAAGTTGATCTGGGATAACGCAAGTTAGGTTAAGCTGACCCAGATTTGATTAAGGTTGATTTGGGTTAACCCGAGTTAGGTTTGGTTAAAGTAGATTTGGGTAAACCCGAGTTAGGTCGGGTTGACCCAGGTTTAGTTAAAGTTGGGTCTCAATTAGGTTAGACCTAAGAAATTTTTAACAATTGAGTTAAGTTGAGTCAGGTCCAGGTTAAGTTCAAATTGAGTGTAGACTGAGTTTGGTCTAGGTTAAGCTAAAGCTAAACTTGAGTTGAATTTAGAGTTGGACTTTAGTTTGAACTAAGTCTAGATTGGTGCTAGACCTAGGTTTAAATTTGAAGTCACTTAGGTTGAGTTAGGTCAAAGTTGGGTTAGACCTAAGTTAAATTAAGATAGGTCTATATTAGATAAGACCCAAATTAGGTTTAGGGCTCTAATTGAGTAAGATAATCCCATAACTAAAAGGGTAATTATGGATTTAATATTTTCATTAAAATGTAATCATAGGGTTTTCTGAGTTAGCTTTTATGTTTAATTTAAGTTTAGGAGACGATTTACCCAAAGATGCAAAATTTGTAATTTTAAAAATTTGACTCTAATGCTCTAATTTTATTTTTAAGTTTACGAAGACGAAAATTCTCATTTTAGTGTTTAGGGTTGCTGCCCTAATTTTTCTTTTCAATTTCCGTCTTAGTTTATCTTCTTATGATTTTTTTTTATAATTATTTTTTCAGAATAATCATATTTTTATGGAAAATTAGTCGTTTTGGTGTTAGGGAGATCCCCTGACTTTTGAATAATCAATGAACATTCCTGATGATAAAGGGAATAATCACTGAAAATTTTATATTTTTTATCTATATTTATTTTTTTAAATCTCTGGGGTATTAAATTAATTTAAAATTAAATATAAACTAATTATTTAATTATTTAATTTTATTATTTTCTCCTTTATTTACTGAGCTCAGAGGTGTTTTTATTTTATTTTTATGATTTATCTTTAAGCAGATATAGATTTTTAAAGTTTATTAGATTTTTTCTGGATTTATTTATTTTGAAAATTTTGATTTTCTTATTCAAACTCAATCAGCGCCATGTCATCCTTGGAAACGTCAAAATCCCATTTTTTGTCTTATGGTCAGCTGCACTTTACACACAAGTGCTAAGGTGGTCCGCGATCCGGAGCTTCGCTCTGCGTGTTCTACTATCTCGGCTTGATCACCACAATCCATTTCAAATACATGAAAATGGATGGCATCCATTCATCGTCTCCATGGGATAGAGAACCAAGAGTCGTTTGCACTCAAACCCTTATACCTTGTCCTACACTCAACCAAATCGCATGTGGTTTGATTCTATAGCTTCATTTAAGTGAGATGAACCTATCTATCCGATTAAGTGGGTACCCATTGTATTTTTGCTTCAAAAATGACCAGAATAAGAGCAAAAATGGTCAATTCAATCCATTACCTTATCTGAAGTGGTGAGGCCTCGATTCGGGTTGATAGAGACGATCGCCTTGATAAAATGAAGCTCTCCCTTACTTCAAATTGCTCTGAGGTTGAGCATAAGTATATGTTAGGCTAAAGGGTGCCTTGGGTTGGTGTTGAGGTAGGTTAAGGAGTGTGAAAAAAGTGGATATTGATTGGGGAAGAGGTTTTAGAATCTTTTAAAGCTTATGGTAGGGTTGAAAAAGAGTTTTGGCGAGGTTGGTGTCGAAGCCATAAAAGGTCCTGGATTTCAGAGGGGAAATTAGGGTTGTATGTTGGTGGAGATGGCTTGAAAATGATGAGGGTGGTCGTTAAGTTTTATGGAGCAACTTGGGTGTTGTAGGCAGGGAGTTTAAGTAAGAGTTTTGGGATCTTGAGTGTGGTGAGGTGCTCTTGGGTTAGGGCTTTTTATAGCCATGAGAAGCCATGGGGGAAGCCCTGACCTGCTTAGGAGACTTTGGTTAAAATTTAGAGGATGAGCAGAAAAATTACAGGATCTTGGATAGTGGAACAAGAGCTTTTCCCATTTTTTATGTCTTGGCCCAAGTGTGCTCTAATGGCATTGTAGGAGCCATGGTCAAGTCATGAGAGTATTGGGAAAGCTTTTGGTGGGATGGATAGGACTAGAATTGGTCTGTTTTTACTCACCCCTGACCTGAGTTTGGCTTCTCAAGATTTGAACATGGGTGAGTTAGACTTAGGTGTCAAGCATGAGAGCCCTTAATTAAGTGTGCATGGTTTGTCTTTTGTGCTTATTTTATGTTTAATTATCTTTTAATTAACTCATGTTTAGCTTGTAGTGTCATGGTAATTTATCTGGGTCATGTGTGTTTCATGTGTTATGGTTGACCCATGGGGAATGGACCATAGGAGAGAGGCTATGGGCTCTCCCATGTTGGCTTGGGTTTAAAGTTAAGGTTGGGCTTTTGTAGTTAAGCTTAACCTTAGGTAATTAAGTTTGGCCCAAAATAATTAAGCTTAGTGGGCATCCATAATTTAATTTTGATATTTAAGTTTTTTTGGCCTCAATTATTTTGAATTGATTTTAGACTTGATTTGAGGAATTTAGTTGTTCACTAGTTGTCTTGGTAAATATTGATGATTCTAAAGTTTAGGGTTTGGGTTGATGTGTTAAGCTTTTTTTTTTATTCTAGGGTTGATTGGTGTTGGGAAAATTTTGAGTGAGACCAAAGTTTGACTTTGGTGCCTCACCCCTCTCCCTTAAGTTTGAATTTTAATGTCATGGGGTTTCCAAGGCTTTTAGGGTAATGTGGTAAGAACCCCTCATTAGCTTAAGTCTAGCATCCTATTTGATTGGTTTTTCTCAGATCAATAAGATTCCTAAGGGTATTAAATGATCCATTAAGGAAATTCCTATGGCTTTGAGCTTCATGGGTAGCCTAGGGCATCCCTAACTACAAAGAGTCCACTTGGGCTTTCACTAGTTAGACCCACAACCATCTCAACCAATGGTTGAGGATTTGGGTTTAATCTCTGGAAACCTTAAGTGAGTACAGGATTGGTTAGAAGCCATATGTGGGTGAGTTCCATCTCTAGTCATATAAGAAGGTCACTAGGAAACCCTAAGACTAAATCCCAGTTTTCTATAGAGAGGGAAGAAGTCCTCACAAAAGTGAAACCAACAAACGGACCCCCAATATGTGTGGTGTATCCAACATATATGTCCCACATATTGGCATTGACTGAACCAGGCAATCAAGTCTACATGTCATCCCAGCAGCCTGGAGGAATCGTAGGACAAACGGGCATCCAGTGAAGAATAGGGTTTAGTTGAAATTGTCACTGGAGATTCTTGGAATGAAAGATGTTCAAGAAAGATCAAGTTGAATAATGATTTTAGATGTTGTTGTTGCATTTGTTTGTTGTTATTTGGTTGAGTAGACCAAAGCTCCCTACAACTCTTGTCAAGGGTTTTTTTAGGAAAAAGTTGTCGAAAGACGAGTAACTAGTTTGAAGAGGAAATCTGTCATCAAATTAAGGAGCTCTATACCAATCCTCAGAAGCTGATGTCATGCCCCTGTCTCTTTAGGTAAAAATGTCGATGGACTTACATCTTAACTAAGAGGAAAGCAAGTAAGCTAATGGAAATTCATGACTCCATTCAAGGAGGGCCTCACATCCACTTCGAGAACTAGTCAAGAAAAAATTTAGAGAGGAAGGATGTTGTATTCCATTAAAGGAGGTCTTATAAAAATCCTTGGAAGTTGATATCAGGTCCCAGTCTCATTAGGCAGGAATGTTGATGGCCTTATACCAATCCTCGGAAGTTGATATCAAGTCCCAGTCTCATTAGGCAGGAATGTTGATGGCCTTAAACCATAAAAGTCGTGATTCCATTTGAGGAAGGCCTCACATCTAACTAGTGAGAGAGAACACATGTTGTATTCCATTAAAGGATGTCTTATACCAATTCTCAAAATGTAAATGTCATGTCCCTATTTCATTAGGAAGGATTGCCGTTGGAATTTAATCCTAATTAAGAGGAGAATAGATAAGATAGAGGAATGTCATGATTTCATTTGAGGAGGACAACATTCAACTAGCCAGAGAGATAGGTGTCGTATTCTATTATAGAAGGTCTTATACCAATTCTCGAAAGGTAAATGTCGTGTCTCTGTCTTGTTAGGAAGGAACTCTGATGGACTTACAACCTAACTAAGAGAAGAACAAGTAAGCTAGAGGAAAGACATGATTCCATTTGAAGTGAGCCTTACATCCACCTAGCGAGAGAGAACGAATGTTGTATTCCATTAAAGGAGGTCTTATACCAATTCATGAAAAGTAAATTTCATGTCTCTGTCTCATTAGTAAGGACTGCCAATGGACTTACATCTTAACTAAAAGGAGAATAGGTAAGCTAGAGGAAAGCCATGACTCCCTTTGAGGACGGCCTTACATCCACCTAGCGAGAGAGAACGAATGTTGTATTCGGTGTTATACCAATTCTCAAAAGGTAAATGCAATGTACTTATCTCATTAAGAAATAATGTCAATGGACTTACATCCTAACTAAGAGGAGAACAAGTAAGCTAGAGGAAAGTTGTTATTCCATTCAAGGAGGGACTTACTTCCACCTAGCTAGCGAGAAAGGTGTTTAAATGTATGTTGGGTATAGGCCAACTTAAGAAAATTACACCTTGCCCATATTTTGTTTTAGTTTGTAATTTTGTTAAGGTTGTTTTATTTTCTGTATGTTATTTTTCTGAATACCTCTCTTCAAATTAGTGTCTGGTTTACATCTTCCTTTTGGAACTCCATAGAAAGTTGTTAGAAGTTTCTTTCAATAGGATTTTCAATCATAGAAATGAAAAATTCCATTGCATTTTTCATGTACTTGAAATGTCCAATGATACAAATTACAACATCTTCATCAAAAGAAACATCGAACAATAGCTGGATTGTTTCACACTCCCATCTAAACATTCTGCAATAGCTCTTAAAGTTCTCTCTTTATTGTATTACCCTTCCAAACCACAAAACCAGTTGTAGACACCTTGCACTCTGAGGTATTATCAGAGACATGCTCTTTCTTGTACCCTCGGGGGCTATGGTGGTAAAAAGGTAAATGTATTTCTAGAGGTTGCAGGTTCTAGAATTCTAATTTTGAACTAAAGTCTACTGGGTGCTTCTCCGTGCTCATCCTCCTCAGTGTGATGGAGATCCTTTGTTGAGTTGCTCCTGGGATGTAGTGCTTTGCTACATCAGCTCCATTTTCTTGTAAAACGAGGACAAATCTGAGTGGGAGGGGTATCTCTATGGTGCCCTGAAACTCCCCGGGTCCTACAATCTACAATTCTGCCATGAACATTATGAAGCATTCTCTTAGCGATGAGATCGTACAAAATGGTCTTTCAAAGTCATGATGATCAATATGAGGAGGAATGTGATCCCCTTCCTAATAGATATTAATGATACAATTGCGAGGAATATAATCTGCGAGTATCAGAAGGCAAGCTACAAGCCTCTTGATTACTTCTATTATTATTAGTGGCATTGGATCAACTCTATCTTATCGAAGAATCTCCGGTGGATTCATTTCCCTATCCAATGTGATGTTATGACAACTGCCATATTAAATCGTATTATGTCTTTGCCTCTCTTCCAACGGCTAGGCTCGAAATATGTCCTTCTTTCTAAATATCCAGCCTAACCTTGTCACAAGCTTCAATCACATGCTGAACAATGATGCCTTGTTCTTCCCTTAAGAAAACATTTGAAAATAATTATAGGAATTCAAGTATGATTTTCTAGTCATTAACCCTTTGTGAATGTCAGAAGTATTATCGTAGAACCACTTAGAGTCATTCTAATTACTTCTCTGAGATGATCTGTCGGGTATTGGGCTCCTTTGGTGCATGCGAATATATCAGTTGTGCAGTATATGGGCTTGGTACAAAAATATGATTTTCAATATTATCTTCTTCTGGGTCAAATTCTTCGATCTCAAGAACCTTCATAAAGGGGTTCTTGTGTTAAAGAAGATTGGTATGTCCACATAGAGGCAAGCAATGGGAAAGTTGGAGTATAAGTGGATCATCAGCAATTGTTCCACACTGGGAGCATTTAGGCAGTGAACATACAATGAAAAAAAAGTAACCAACACACCAAAGATCAAGGAAGCATCAATTACTAGAAATTAATTAAAAAAAAAAGCTAATCACTATTGCATTTAATTATCTTGCCCTTATGGCAACTTATACCCTACTAATGCGACTTATACCCTACTAATATACCAGATAATTGAGGAACTAAAAAATATATCATCAAAATATGTTGAATCAAATTCGACAACTGTCAAAGTGTTAACCACTGAATGCAAAGAGCTCCCAACTAGAATGGAGCAAATTACCATGCCAATTGAGCCAAGAAGGTCAACCCAATAAGCAAATGAATGACTTCCAACAAAGGAGCGAGCAAAACAACGATTCAATAAGAAAGTAATCAATGAAAGTAATGTTAGTATTTGACAATTACGGCAATCAACCAATACTGAGAGGATCTTATAAGCATTATCAACATTTCATAATGTACCATCTATTCACTATAAATATGAGAACAAAACGTGTAAAATTGAACTTTTTAGAAATGACATGAGGAAATCACTAATTTTGCCCTAGTGAGACTCATCTTTCCCTACTCTCTCTCTCTCTCTCTCTCTCTCTCTCTCTCTCTCCCCCTCCATGTTTAAGTGTTATTTTTACAGGTGTGATTTATAGATAAATCTTAGTTCAACAATAATATTTTTAGAATTTTTTTTTTTTTTGTGTACAAATCTTTGTACAACACTAAGATGAGTAAATCTTTATGTACAATTAATTTCTTAGATGATGATAATAATAATAGTAATATTATTAATATTAATAATATTATTATTATTNGCCAGAGAATTGAGGAACTAACAAATATATGATCGAAACATGTTGGATCAAATTCGACAGCTCTAGAAGGAACACATGTCAAAGTGTAAACCACTGAATGCAAAGAGCTCCCAACTAGAATGGAGCAAATTATCATGCCAACTGAGCCAAGAATGTCAACCCAATAAGCAAATGAATGACTTCCAACAAAGGAGCGAGCGAAACAACAATCCGATAAGAAATTAATCAATGAAAGTAATGTTAGTATTTGACAATTACAGCAATCAACCAATACTGAGAGGATCTTATAAGCATTATCAACATTTCATAATGTACCATCCATTCACTATAAATATGAGAACAAAGCGTGTAAAATTGAACTTTTTAGAAATGACATGAGGAAATCACTAATTTTGCCCTAGTGAGACTCATCTTTCCCTACTCTCTCTCTCCTTGTTCCTCCACGTTTAAGTGTTATTTTTACAGGTGTGATTTATAGATAAATCTTAATTCAACGTTAATATTTTTAGTTTTTTTTTGTTTTTTGTACAAATCTTTGTACAACACTAAGATGAGTAAATCTTCCTGTACAATTAATTTCTTAGATGATGATAATAATAATAGTAATATTATTAATATTAATAATATTATTATTATTTTCTTACCGACCATAACAATATTGATAATAAGTACAACAATAAGATTCAAACAAGCAAGCTCCAACAGTAATATTATTATGATATTATCGATAAAAATAATTTGTTATCAATGAAAGTACAATAATAATAATAATATTGTCCAACCACTACAAATAATTGCAGCCTCCTACAAGCAACCTGCAACAATCCCAGTATTATGCCAGCCGGCCAATCAATTCATTCCTAATTTGACTTGATAAATGTTTGCNTTAATAATATTATTATTATTTTCTTACCGACCATAACAATATTGATAATAAGTACAACAATAAGATTCAAACAAGCAAGCTCCAACAGTAATATTATTATGATATTATCGATAAAAATAATTTGTTATCAATGAAAGTACAATAATAATAATAATATTGTCCAACCACTACAAATAATTGCAGCCTCCTACAAGCAACCTGCAACAATCCCAGTATTATGCCAGCCGGCCAATCAATTCATTCCTAATTTGACTTGATAAATGTTTGCCGAACAACCGCCCAAACAATTATACTTCATCCGTATCAAAGATGCATTTTTTACACATCATTATCTTCGCAAAACCAGAACTTCCAAATTTAATTGCACAAACCGCAAAGCAAAACTTTCTTCTTCTTCTTTTTTTCATTTTCTGCCCACAAGCATGGGCTTTCCTGATATTACCAATCAACCGAAACATACAAATAGACATTTNCGAACAACCGCCCAAACAATTATACTTCATCCGTATCAAAGATGCATTTTTTACACATCATTATCTTCGCAAAACCAAAACTTCCAAATTTAATTGCACAAACCGCAAAGCAAAACTTTCTTCTTCTTCTTCTTTTCATTTTCTGCCCACAAGCATGGGCTTTCCTGATATTACCAATCAACCGAAACATACAAATAGACATTTTTCATTTCTTTTTTAAACATAACAAATAACAAACTTTAAACACTCAACACAATATCCACAAACCTAACAATACAAAATGTACAGAAATTACGGGGTTAGGCAAACCAGAGCAACGGCTCGGATGAACTTACCGTTACCGTTGTTCAATAAATGACTTGCACAAATCATACTACTTGGAAACAGCAATAGGGATTCCGTGCTGTTTAAACCATTCTGGCATGTTAAATTTCTCGTACAGTACAGGCCTCACATCCTTTTGGAGAGAGAGGCGCTTCAGAAGTGGAAGAATAACACCCAACAGCTGATCAGAAGGAAGTCAAGGAAAGTGCCAGTAAATATATTGAAAGAAAAATGATGATTCTTGATATTTTTTTCCTTGTATTTCAACAAAGCTGAATAATATGACCACTAATTTCGTAAAAATCCTTTTTTACAGATAAACAAGTTTTTGTGAATCAGAGATGCTATGTAGCATTCGACGAGTCATTTCGACTAGCCATATTTGGGTTGATGGCAGCCCTCATAAGTAGAAGTCTCACAGATAGGATACATAGTTCTATAGAAGTATTCTCATCTTAGCATTGAAGCAAAGGAAAAATGAGGCCAATTTTATTTTTTACTGCAACAAATCGAACCACAAATAAAATTTCTAAAAGAAGATTGCTCTGTTACCTGTTCATCATAAGGCTGTCCAGCGGAAAATGGAACACATGGTATCCCGTTTAATGGCTGAAGCAAAAAACTGAATGGATTGTTGTCTACAATAACAGTCCGGCACATATCTTTCGAAATGTGTGATATATCTTTAACATGTTCTTGAAATTCCCTGGTTCAAAATGTTTCGGCATGGTTCGGTGAGTAGAGGTAATGACTAGTCTTTAAGTTGATATAAATTTTTTATCTTTTACAGTGAAACTTCGATGTAACAGAGGAAAATATAAAGCCATAAAAGATGTTCACTCCAATTCCTACGACCATGTTGTTGCTGGAGATTAAGCATTAATAAATCATAGAAGCAATTGCTGAAAACCAGCAATGCAGCAAAAAAGTTTCAAGATTCCAAGTGAAAGTTACTAACAAGTAATATTACGGCAGTGAAGCCAGCAATAAATAGCATTTGAATATACAGTAACTCTGACATAAAATTTATAAATGAATAATTAATCAATAAAAAAGGTAATCTAAATCATTAACATTTTGAGTAAAAGATTATTGAGATGATGCAAAGAAGAAAAGAGTTCAATAAATAAAAGTAAACAAGCAGAAGAATATAGCACGAAATCATCATAAGAAATAGAAATCGGAAAACGGTAACGTTTTTACCAGTTCAAACTTTTAGCAAGTGATATGTTCTCAATATGGTGATTAAAATAAACTTTACAAAAACTCAGGTGTTTTGGAAGTTTTAAGAGTGTTAAAATCTCATGGCTTCTAACATGAAATACAAATTTCAAGGATCATAAAAGATCAAACTAGAGGCCAATTTTACTTGGAACAAATTAAACAGGTCCGTAAAAGCACAAAATTGCGTTATCAACCCCCTACAAATTATAGAATGTCTT
>JXCR01149139.1:69772-83084 GCA_002079205.1 Phalaenopsis hybrid cultivar
TTTTTTTATTACAGTGCATTCATTTTCCCCCATTAATAATAAAAGAAATGGCTTATCACATGAAACGATGATCATTTGTTAAGACTCAAATATTTGCATTCATTATTAGTTGTCCTATATTTTGCATGTGTATTGATATCTAACTGATAGAATGTCTCTCAAGTGTACTCAAGGTGTGTATGACCATATCTGGACTGTGTCAGGTCCTGCTCAACGAATGTTGGAAATAATTTTTTCTTGAAAAGCCTAACACANCACGGATAGAATGTCTCTCAAGCGTACTCAAGGTGTGTATAACCATATCTGGACTGTGTCAGGTCCTGCTCAACGAATGTTGGAAATAATTTTTTCTTGAAAAGCCTAACACAACTTTGTGTATCAAACAAGTGCTTATCCGATGTCATCACTTAAAATAGGGTTAGCCATAGTTATCACCTCTAGTCTTGATACAAGTAGTACACAAGCTTATTAATATTACACTTCCAGACATGTCGCAATCAACTCCTCTTGGCCTATCATTTCTACAATCTCTAGGCCCACCATAATAGTCATGCTTTGGTTTGGCGTAGTCCCCATCCTCAACCTATAATTGTTGTCATGTTTGATCTTATCATTCTAGTAACTTCTAGCTACACTGCAGTCTTTCCTTATGGTTCAATGTAGCCTCCACTTACTAATCTACCAATCGCAACCTTCAAACCTACCATTGGNCTACACTGTAGTCTTTCCTTATGGTTCAATGTAGCCTCCACTTACTAATCTACCAATCGCAACCTTCAAACCTACCATTGGCACCACCTTCAAATTTGTCACAATTCCCGCCCATAGATTTTCAATCGGACATAATTTAATTCGAAGATTGAGGTTTGCTTAAAAAACTATTACTTTCATTCAAACCGAGCTAAAAAATAGATTAATTTTTTAAATGAATGCATTGACTAATGAGCCATATCTAGGGAATGTCATAACAATTCCCACCAATAGGAATGCAGTTGTGGTCCCACGGATGTTATCACAGCTCACCCACGATCTANTGGTTTGCTTAAAAAACTATTACTTTCATTCAAACCGAGCTAAAAAATAGATTAATTTTTTCAATGAATGCATTGACTAATGAGCCATATCTAGGGATGGTCATAACAATTCCCACCAATAGGAATGCAGTTGTGGTCCCACGGATGTTATCACAGCTCACCCACGATCTATGTGACCAACTACAGCTTATGTGGCTCACAACTCATGTTGCTCCTAACGCTAGCCTCTATGGCTTATGGATGTTATTACAGCTACATGTTAAGACATATGTGACCAATTGCGATTTACGTGGTCCACAACTTATGCAGTTCCCAACCCTGACCTCTGTGGCCTACAGGCATACNATGGCCTACAGGCATACATTATTGAAACTCACCAATAAGACATACATGACCAATTACGGCCCATCTGGTCCACAACTGCAGCTCTCAACTCTGGTCTTTGCAGCCTATGGACGTTATCACAGCTTGTCATTACAACCTATTTGACCAACTACGACCTACGAGGTCCACAGCTCATGCAACCCCCAACTATGTCCTCTATAGCCTACGAACGTTATTGTGGCTCATTACTAAGGTCTACGTGACCAACTACGACCTGCATAGTCCACAACTCAAGTGGCTTTCATCTCTAGACTTTATGTCCTACGGATGTTATTATAACTCATCACTATTGTCTATGTAACCAACTATAGCCTGCGTGGTCCAGAGCTCCTGCAGCTCCCTACTACGGCCTTCATGACCAACCAACGCCACCAAAGCAACCATATATGTCCTACATGACCAACTACTACCACATCTTTCAACTATGACCTCTATGTGCAAAAATTCTCTTCTGAAAAATATCACAACTGCGCAGAAAATCCCCTCCAAAACGTGCTTACAGCGGCACAAAAATCCCCCTCCAAGAAACTCAACGGTTGCACCGAAAATCCCTCCAAAAAATTCCACAACAGTGCGGAAAAATCTTCTAGTTGGGTAATAGCAACGAAAAGGGAAGCTCCGTTGATAGTACAAGCAGGATGGAGACTCCAAATTTCTTCACCTCTGTTAGCCTATTTATAGGTTCCAGATAGGAACCAAAAACTCTCCAAAATTGCACGATTCTGTGTTACCCGACAGATGCCCACCAGAGCCATCTAATTACGCAAAATGGAATGGCAGAAGAACCTGATGTGTAGACCTCACGGTTTTGTTGAAGAGCAATGCTTAGAGCACAGAAGCGACAAGTGCAATTCCACATCCCGGATCTCGGCCCAATCTGTCTACACACCCACTTTGTCAGATCGACCAAAATTGGCCCAAAGCAAATCCAGTTACCCCAACTTGCACTATGGCCCATTGGCCCGCCGAGCCCGACCCAATCATGCAGAAGCTCTAGCCTTTACAACCTATGGACGTTATCACAGCTTGTCATTACAACCTATGTGACCAACTACGGCCTACGAGGTCCATAGCTCATNCTTATTTTCTACTAAAGAATCAGATAGCCAAATATAATTTTATATGCACATACTTTACAAAAGAAAATTAACAATTAAAAAACAGGAAAAAAAACACTATTAGGGCCGTTAGATTGGATGTAGAACGGGCTTATTACATTTGGCATGAATGAATTCTAAGAATTCTGGTGTTTGGTTTAAATAATTTAAAATCTTGACTAAAATTTTACTAAATTCCAAACCTATCCTATNAAAGGAAAAAAAAAACACTATTAGGCCCGTTAGATTGGATGTAGAACGGGCTTATTACATTTGGCATGAATGAATTCTAACAATTCTGGTGTTTGGTTTAAATAATTTAAAATCTTGACTAAAATTTTACTAAATTCCAAACCTATCCTATATTTCATTTATGGTGTATTGCAATGCAAGATTCAGCAAATTTTCAAATACATTGCCGAAACTGCTACCACAAACGTTGAGCACCACCATTCATTACTATCTACCGCCCTTGCTTGCCAGTCATTTGTGGCCCCCCACTCACAAGCCAACTAATGACCACCATCCATTGTTGAATTTTACATTAATTTCATTTTTTATCAAANGTGGCCTACAGGCATACATTATTGAAACTCACCACTAAGACATACATGATCAATTACGGCCTATCTGGTCCACAACTGCAGCTCTCAACTCTGGTCTTTGCAGCCTATGGATGTTATCACAGCTTGTCATTACAACCTATTTGACCAACTACAGCCTACGAGGTCCACAGCTCATGCAACCCCCAACTATGTCCTCTATAGCCTACGAACGTTATTGTGGCTCATTACTAAGGTCTACATGACCAACTACGACCTGCATAGTCCACAACTCAAGTGGCTCTCATCTCTAGACTTTATCTCCTACGGATGTTATTATAACTCATCACTATTGTCTATGTAACCAACTATAGCCTGCGTGGTCCAGAGCTCCTGCAGCTCCCTACTACGGCCTTTATGACCAACCAACGCCACCAAAGCAACCACCTATGTCCTACATGACCAACTACTACCATATCTTTCAACTATGACCTCTATGTGCAGAAATTCTCTTCTAAAAAATGTCACAACTGCGCAGAAAATCCCCTCCAAAAACGTGCTTACAGCGGCACAAAAATCCCCCTCCAAGAAACTCAACGGTTGCACCGAAAATCCCCTCCAAAAAATTCCACAACAGTGCGGAAAATCTTCTAGTTGGGTAATAGCAACGCAAGGGGAAGCTCCGTTGATTGTACAAGCAGGATGGAAACTCCAAATTTCTTCACCTCTGTTAGCCTATTTATAGGTTCCAGATAGGAACCAAAAACTCTCCAAAATTGCACGATTCTGTGTTACCCGACAGATGCCCACCAGAGCCATCTAATTACGCAAAATGGAATGGCAGAAGAACCTGATGTGTAGACCTCACGGTTTTGTTGAAGAGCAATGCTTAGAGCACAGAAGCGACAAGTGCAATTCCACATCCCGGATCTCAGCCCAATCTGTCTACACACCCACTTTGTCAGATCGACCAAAATTGGCCCAAAGCAAATCCAGTTACCCCAACTTGCACTATGGCCCATTGGCCCGTCGAGCCCGACCCAATCATGCAGGAGCTCTAGCCTTTACAGCCTATGGACGTTATCACAGCTTGCCATTACAACCTATGTGACCAACTACGGCCTACGAGGTCCACAGCTCATGCAACCCCCAACTATGCCCTCTATAGCCTACGAACGTTATTACGACTCATTACTGCGGTCTACATGACCAACTACGACCTGCATGGTTCACAACTCAAGTGGCTCTCATCTCTGGTTTTTATGTCCTACGGATGTTATTATAACTCATCACTATTGTCTATGTAACCAACTATAGCCTGCGTGGTTCAGAGCTCCTGCAGCTCCCTACTACGGCCTTTATGACCAATCAACGCCACCAAAGTAACCATCTATGTCCTACATGACCAACTACTACCACATCTTTCAACTATGACCTCTATGTGCAGAAATTCTCTTCTAAAAAATGTCACAACTGCGCAGAAAATCCCCTCCAAAAACGTGCTTACAGCAGCACAAAAATCCCCCTCCAAGAAACACACGGTTGCACCGAAAATCCCCTCCAAAAAATTCCACAACAGTGCGGAAAATCTTCTAGTTGGGTAATAGCAACGCAAGGGGAAGCTCCGTTGATTGTACAAGCAGGATGGAAACTCCAAATTTCTTCACCTCTGTTAGCCTATTTATAGGTTCCAGATAGGAACCAAAAACTCTCCAAAATTGCACGATTCTGTGTTACCCGACAGATGCCCACCAGAGCCATCTAATTACGCAAAATGGAATGGCAGAAGAACCTGATGTGTAGACCTCACGGTTTTGTTGAAGAGCAATGCTTAGAGCACAGAAGCGACAAGTGCAATTCCACATCCCGGATCTCAGCCCAATCTGTCTACACACCCACTTTGTCAGATCGACCAAAATTGGCCCAAAGCAAATCCAGTTACCCCAACTTGCACTATGGCCCATTGGCCCGTCGAGCCCGACCCAATCATGCAGGAGCTCTAGCCTTTACAGCCTATGGACGTTATCACAGCTTGCCATTACAACCTATGTGACCAACTACGGCCTACGAGGTCCACAGCTCATGCAACCCCCAACTATGCCCTCTATAGCCTACGAACGTTATTACGACTCATTACTGCGGTCTACATGACCAACTACGACCTGCATGGTTCACAACTCAAGTGGCTCTCATCTCTGGTTTTTATGTCCTACGGATGTTATTATAACTCATCACTATTGTCTATGTAACCAACTATAGCCTGCGTGGTTCAGAGCTCCTGCAGCTCCCTACTACGGCCTTTATGACCAATCAACGCCACCAAAGTAACCATCTATGTCCTACATGACCAACTACTACCACATCTTTCAACTATGACCTCTATGTGCAGAAATTCTCTTCTAAAAAATGTCACAACTGCGCAGAAAATCCCCTCCAAAAACGTGCTTACAGCAGCACAAAAATCCCCCTCCAAGAAACACACGGTTGCACCGAAAATCCCCTCCAAAAAATTCCACAACAGTGCGGAAAATCTTCTAGTTGGGTAATAGCAACGCAAAAGGAAGCTCCGTTGATTGTACAAGCAGGATGGAGACTCCAAATTTCTTCACCTCTGTTAGCCTATTTATAGGTTCCAGTTAGGAACCAAAAACTCTCCAAAATTGCACCACGATTATGTGTTACCCGACAGATGCCCACCAGAGCCATCTAATTAAGCAAAATGGAATGGCAGAAGAACCTGATGTGTAGACCTCACGGTTTTGTTGAAGAGCAATGCTTAGAGCACAGAAGCGACAAGTGCAATTCCACATCCCGGATCTCGGCCCAATCTGTCTACACACCCACTTTGTCAGATCGACCAAAATGGGCCCAAAGCAAATCCAGTTACCCCAACTTGCACTATGGCCCATTGGCCCGTCGAGCCCGACCCAATCATGCAGGAGCTCTAGCCTTTACAGCCTATGGACGTTATCACAGCTTGTCATTACAACCTATGTGACCAACTACGGCCTACGAGGTCCACAGCTCATGCAACCCCCAACTATGCCCTCTATAGCCTACGAACGTTATTATGGCTCATTACTGCGATCTACATGACCAACTACGACCTGCATGGTTCACAAC
Source organism: Phalaenopsis hybrid cultivar (assembly GCA_002079205.1). Taxonomy (NCBI): domain Eukaryota; kingdom Viridiplantae; phylum Streptophyta; class Magnoliopsida; order Asparagales; family Orchidaceae; genus Phalaenopsis; species Phalaenopsis hybrid cultivar. Next base: position 75,953 of record JXCR01149139.1, read on the forward strand.
TCAAGTGGCTCTCATCTCTGGTATTTATGTCCTACGGATGTTATTATAACTCATCACTATTGTCTATGTAACCAACTATAGTCTGCGTGGTCCAGAGCTCCTACAGCTCCCTACTACGGCCTTTATGACCAACCAGCGCCAACAAAACAACCATTTATGTCCTACATGACCAACTACTACCACATCATTCAACTATGACCTCTATGTGCAGAAATTCTCCTCTGAAAAATACCACAGCTGCGCAAAAAATCCCCTCCAAAAACATGCTTACAACGACACGAAAATCCCCCTCCGAGAAACTCAACGGTTGCACCAAAAATCCCCTCCAAAAAATTCCACAAGGGTGCGGAAAATCTCCTAGTTGGGTAATAGCAACGCAAAGGGAAGCTCCGTTAATTGTACAAGCAAGATGAGAGACTCCAAATTTCTTCACCTCTTTTAGCCTATTTATAACCTCCAAATAGGATCCAAAAACTCTCCAAAATTGCACGAATATGTGTTACCCGATGGATGCCCGCCATAGCCCATCTAATTACGCAAAATGGAATGGCAGAAGAACCTGATGTGTAGACCTCACGGTTTTGTTGTAGAGCGAANCTGTGTTACTCGATGGATGCCCGCCATAGCCCATCTAATTATGCAAAATGGAATGGCAGAAGAACCTGATGTGTAGACCTCACGGTTTTGTTGTAGAGCGATGCTTACAGCACAGAAGCGACAAGTGTGATTCCACATCCTGGATCTCGGCCCAATCTGTCTACGCACCCACTCTGTCAGACCGACCAAAATTGGCCCAAAGCCAATCCAATTACCCCAACTTGCACTATGGCCCATTGGCCCGTCGAGCCCGACCCAACCACCAGCATGCTGGCTCCGCCAAACAATGTGGCCTTGCCGTCAAACTCCCATGCAGTCCTGCCATAGCCACTGCTAGAAAATCCAAAATTTCCAAGTTTTTTGAAAATTTCACTCAATCTTCAAGTTTTGGATCATTTTCAAGCAGGCATACGAAGCCGCCCAGAAATTGGGGCACAACTAATAAGTTATCAGCAAATTTTGTCATTTGCCACATAAATCGAGATTATTAGCATGAATCTTGGAACATTTTACTGCAATAAACATTCAAACTCAAATTAGAACCACCTAGACCTCCTAGTCATACTGGCTGGCTCGACGAGACAAACTCAATGACACCAAAATTGGCCCAATTTATTTCAAATCAAGTTTGATCACGCTGTTGAGCCACTTTTGAAAGTTTGAGCAGCTAATTGGAAGGTCAAATAAAGTCCAAATATGACAAGCTTATAGTCAAATTCAGTTTCTCGATAAGTAGAATCCAACGAGTCCAAGTTCACTTAATTCTGACATCGTTAAAACACTCAAATATTCAATAAAAAAATAACCAATTGAGGGATTTGTTGAAATGTGGAGCCTGAAAAAGCACCCATAGCCACAAGGAAACAGCCAAACAACAATGCCAAGGAGGGGTAATTATGCCATACCGACATAGATATGCCATCCAAAAAGTTACCAAGCTGTGTAAGCTTAGATTAGGTCTAGCTACATCACAGCTCCTTAGCTTCATGGTTTCGAACAAATAGTACGGCATAATTGTGTTGGGTATTGGTGTGACTACATTGAGACGGTTTCTCCATATTACGTAAGTTAAATACTTAATTTTGTGTTGTAGACTATCTATCGCATGCAACGTTTCTCGACAGTTCTTTGTGAAGGTGAATTGTCGAGAGGATAATTTCAAAGTAAGAGATTTATCTTGTGCAATCAAATGGGATTTCGAGCAAAGTTGCATAAATTCTAGTGATTGAAGAGAGAAGATTTAAGTGTATCTTTGTATTTTTTCCCATTCCAAGTGAAATTTTGGTGTGATTTGGTTCTGTTCTTCTCACAGTACTCAAATATTTTCACATAAATCCTAGTGTTCTTTTTTAGATTACTTTGTTGTACTTCTGTTTAATTTTTTTGTTTGGGATTTCTCGAATTGATGATCCAATTTTCGGCAATCTCATTTTGATTGTGAGTCTATCAGCCGCCCTTGGTATATATTTCATCTCAAAAAGTGGTATCAAAGTGAGGTGTTTGATTCGAGCCAGAAGAAAAACCGACAAAACAAGGTACAAAATGAAGTTCATTGAATCGAACATCGCGTTCTAGAGTATGAATATAGAGAATTTGTTGTATCAAAAAAAAAATTGCATTTGCTACTACAAGAAATCACCAAGAAATATGAATTGATTACCATAGAAGAATGAAAAGTGATGGATCAAACAACTCTAAGTTTGATCCATTTGTCATTTTTCTCATCTATTTCATTCAATAGAGTGAATGAGAAAACCACGGTAGATTTTTCTGTTGTATTTAATATAGTAAATGAGAAAATCATGATGGATCTCATGGTGGCACTGACAAAGATATATGAATAATCTCTTGCTTCAAATAAGGTTTCTTTCGTAAAATTGTTAAATATGGAGGAAGGTTGTTTAGTGGCTGAACAATTAAACACATTCAATACAGTGACTAACCAGTTGTGCTCTATGGGTATCAAATTTGATGTGAGATCAAAGCACTATTTATTTCGTCTTCATTGTAGGACTGCACATGGGGATTATTCACGGTAGTAACTCATAAAGGAATATGAAGTTGAACTTCGATGATATCGTGGGGTTAGCGTTGAATGAGGAAGATTGTAGAAAAGGCAACAAACGGTGAATATTCAGCTTCTGCGTTGAATGTTAAAAACAGAGGAAGAAGTCTGGACAGAAATACATGCAAAAGGCATTCAACTGCAAGAGAAAGTACATGTCAAACAAAGGAAATGACATAGGAGAATATTAGAATTGTGGGAAGAAAGGATGCCTTAGAAAAAATGTAAAGCTCCAAGAAAGGTTGGTGGTAGAGGACAAGAAAGGAATCTCTCTACAAATGTTTCCACCAGCAAAATCCAATATGAGTCCCTAATTTTATCCCTAGTTGGTTTTGAATCTTTGATAGTAGATTCAGTAGTCTCTTTTTATGCTACCCCACCAAAAAGATGCTTCAAAATTACACTTATAGAGTGATCAATTGATAGTTTATTAATGAGATAGCAAGAACTACAATATAGTAGGAAAGGGTGTTGTTAATATCAAGTTGTCAAATAGAGTAGTTTAGAAGCTCAATGAAGTCGAGCGTCTTCAAGTCTGAAGAAAAATTTGATCTCTATGAGCTAGCTACAAAGTCAGGATATATAACTACTTTCACAGGTGACTTGTGGAAGGTGATTAGGAGGGCAAAGGTGGTGGCTTAGGACAGAATTGAAGATACTCATTACCAGATCAATGAAATGATGAATTTTATTGATGTGGTTGAAATCAAGATGAATGCAAATTTATGACAGTACATGCTTAGGCATATGAGTGAGAAAGGTATTAAGTCCTTACTTGCAATAAATAAACTTCAAAGTTTTAAATCTGTAGATTTGAATTTCATAGGAGATTGTGTATATGGCAAACAAACGAAAATTTCTTTCTCCAAAGGTTACCACTAATTTGAAAGTCAATGAAAATGGAGAAGTGCATATTGGCGTATAGGATTCTATTCCACTTTTATCATTTGAAGATTACCACTAATTTATCGTATTAATTGATGATCATACCAGAACGGTCCTGCATCAACATTATTCTTGAACAGACATCCTAACATGCTTACAATGCATCAAGACAACAACATCATCTCCTTTCCATCCCCTCAGCCACGCTATCTCGATCATTTTTTCACTACAACACATTCACACACATTTTCTCAATAGGAATAATTCTATATATACAATGTTTTTAGTTTATCAAAGTTCATTGGATAAAGACATAAAAGTTAAAATAAAATAACCCATCCATAGAAACATAGCAACAAAAATTTGATTTTAATATTCCACCTTTTCATAAATGAAACATAAAGATAGGAATGCATGGAAACTTATCTAACATGGAAACTATCCATGAAGCACTTCATCTTGACTAACAAAGATAAACATGGGCCCCACATTAATAATCTCCCACAAAAGAGGCATCTTACGTACGAATTTACAGTAACTCGATACAACACCTCTTAATTATCTACAAAGTTAACAAATATGCAATCCTAGATTCCTATATGCAACCAGCTTCATAAGCATGTCAATCAAGTTCTCAAACTTATTATTTTCAATGATAAAAATCTGCCACTTCCAACAGAGCTGGGATAACATGATTCCTACCTAAGCTGAATATACTTTACCCTAGAATGAAATATTTTGTTCTTATCTAGATTTGTGACACTTTAATTTAAAAAAAAGAGCATTGTCACTCAGTAGTTCTCCTCCCAAATAATTACTCAAACCAATTCATAGCCATTAATAGTAATTAAACCAAAATTTGACTCTATGGTAGATAAGGACCTATTGATGGTAAATGCAAGCAAATCAGAAGCAACAGCCAAGCAATAGGTATATCCTGTAATATTCTGAAAATCTGAACTACCATTCAAATCAACATCAACAAATCCCTATAATTTAATCATAGATTTGTCAAATAACAATGAGATATTAGTAGTACCTTTCAAAAAATGCATGTTCAATTCGCGGGCTCTTAATATTTCTTCTTTAAAGTTGGTAGATATCTATTTAAAGCTTTGACAGCACAGGCCATATCGAGACTTATGCATAAAAATCAATCATTAGTGACTAATAGTCGATGCTAATGAACTTGACTTCTATAACTTATTAGTTTCACATCAATATAATTTTTTAGATTTAAAATGGATAAGAAGGGAGTGCTAAAAATTTTAATCTTCAGCAAATTAAATCTGACTAATTCCTTCTTAATTTGCTCGACCTCAAGTAACTTCAATAAATAAATCAATCAATCACTAGCAGTTCTCATCCCAAGCATTCTTCCACTCTTCCAAGCACTCTTCCAAGCCCTTCATGTCAAACTCCTTTAATTTAGAAAACACCATCAATTAGAGATGGATCTGATCATCTTGGCAATAGATTTTGAATTGATCAAAGTTGAAAGAACATTAGTAGTAATATTATTTTAATGATACTATTATATATAATGGTACTTGTAAATGCTATGATCACCACAAATGGAATACACATAAACAGAAGAAGTACAACTAAAACTTCAATTGAAAAAGTTCTGCTCATCTCCTAACCAATCAAGAATTATTTAGATGACTCATAGCATACAGAAATAGAATCCTTCGTTGATCAAATAAGCAAACTAAGAACATTTGCCTAAAATTTCGTAAGCAATCCTATACATAACCTCATGCATATTAACCCTTACATTTAAAGCTTTATTAATGCACTCAATAATCCCATTATGCTTTGAAGTGTCTTGAATTACCCTTTCTATATAGATTCCATTAGTTGTACAAAATTCCCTTAAGCCCTTGATGTCATCCTCTCTTGATTATCTGATCTTTAACGCTAATTTAACAAACTCATTCTCCACAAAATACTAAATCTTTAAAAAAGGCTAGTACATCATATAAAGTTTTTAGAAAATGAGCATAAAACCATATGATGGAGTCATCGAAGAAAATGTTTGGTATCGTGAGCCATAAAGAAATGTCATTAAAGATGGCTACTAGGCAATAGTTAATGGAAGTCCAAATTTTGAGAATTGACTTCCTTTCCAACCTTAATCTTGATTTTTCTATACTTAGGCAAATTCAAAATTTTGATATTTAAAAAGATGTCTATTAATTGTTAAATATTTGTTCATTTCTCACTCGTGTGCTAACTNGAGCGTCTTCAAGTCTGAAGAAAAATTTGATCTCTATGAGCTAGCTACAAAGTCAGGATATATAACTACTTTCACAGGTGACTTGTGGAAGGTGATTAGGAGGGCAAAGGTGGTGGCTTAGGACAGAATTGAAGATACTCATTACCAGATCAATGAAATGATGAATTTTATTGATGTGGTTGAAATCAAGATGAATGCAAATTTATGACAGTACATGCTTAGGCATATGAGTGAGAAAGGTATTAAGTCCTTACTTGCAATAAATAAACTTCAAAGTTTTAAATCTGTAGATTTGAATTTCATAGGAGATTGTGTATATGGCAAACAAACGAAAATTTCTTTCTCCAAAGGTTACCACTAATTTGAAAGTCAATGAAAATGGAGAAGTGCATATTGGCGTATAGGATTCTATTCCACTTTTATCATTTGAAGATTACCACTAATTTATCGTATTAATTGATGATCATACCAGAACGGTCCTGCATCAACATTATTCTTGAACAGACATCCTAACATGCTTACAATGCATCAAGACAACAACATCATCTCCTTTCCATCCCCTCAGCCACGCTATCTCGATCATTTTTTCACTACAACACATTCACACACATTTTCTCAATAGGAATAATTCTATATATACAATGTTTTTAGTTTATCAAAGTTCATTGGATAAAGACATAAAAGTTAAAATAAAATAACCCATCCATAGAAACATAGCAACAAAAATTTGATTTTAATATTCCACCTTTTCATAAATGAAACATAAAGATAGGAATGCATGGAAACTTATCTAACATGGAAACTATCCATGAAGCACTTCATCTTGACTAACAAAGATAAACATGGGCCCCACATTAATAATCTCCCACAAAAGAGGCATCTTACGTACGAATTTACAGTAACTCGATACAACACCTCTTAATTATCTACAAAGTTAACAAATATGCAATCCTAGATTCCTATATGCAACCAGCTTCATAAGCATGTCAATCAAGTTCTCAAACTTATTATTTTCAATGATAAAAATCTGCCACTTCCAACAGAGCTGGGATAACATGATTCCTACCTAAGCTGAATATACTTTACCCTAGAATGAAATATTTTGTTCTTATCTAGATTTGTGACACTTTAATTTAAAAAAAAGAGCATTGTCACTCAGTAGTTCTCCTCCCAAATAATTACTCAAACCAATTCATAGCCATTAATAGTAATTAAACCAAAATTTGACTCTATGGTAGATAAGGACCTATTGATGGTAAATGCAAGCAAATCAGAAGCAACAGCCAAGCAATAGGTATATCCTGTAATATTCTGAAAATCTGAACTACCATTCAAATCAACATCAA
>JXCR01149139.1:93635-115222 GCA_002079205.1 Phalaenopsis hybrid cultivar
ATTTTTTTAAAGTAAGAAATGGTGTTTTTATGTCATATTAAAGATTTTAATGGTACAAATATAATATGTAAAGTTTAGAAGTTAAATAGATAAATACACAGAAATAGAGTGGTTTGTATGTAAATGCCTCTTGAGAATAACAAGTCTTGATGAATATTTTAGTTTTTCTCCTATTTTTTGTGACAAAATGGTTGCACAGTAAAACCACATTCTGAAATATGTTGCATTTAGTGATTTTGTATATTTACTTTCATAAATCTTGATGAAAAGTTGGCAATAAAAGAGTGTGTTTGAGGCGGAGAACCATAATTTTTTCTGTTTGGCGAAAATGCGTTTTGTCTGTCTTCCCAAAAAACTGCAGTTAAAACTGTGCTTTCCCACCGAACTTGACTATCTGTGGTGGCTGCTAGAAAGTTGTGATATTACTTTTTCAAAAAAAAAAATTATAATAACTACAATAAATTTTTTAACAATATTTTCTTTTTCAGCAACTTCAGAGTTGTTTCTTTAAACAACCACGACTGCCCAAACAGTCTCTAATCAGCTGTTAAATTACAGGAAACGACAGATAATAATTGTGTGTACAGAAAGGAGGTGCAACATATCTCAGCGCCGCCTATGATATTGAGGGATGCTTATGCAGATCCCACACTTCCTGTCTACACTATTCCAAAAGTTGCAATATTTTTGGTTAGTTTATCAACATTTATTTAAGTTGAAATATTTATCAACACTGAAACAAATGCAAGACCACTTGGAACTGAATCAAGGAATCCTGAGTGAGAAGGACTTTCAGCAGGGCTGTTCTGTTCCATTACATTCATCTTTTAAGTACCGGTTAAATTACTGGCGTTAGCAAAGCCTGCCAAATGATGTTGAGGCCACATCATTTGTATTTGCAACATTAGTAAAAATATAAGTCTGCTCAAGTGACCATAACTGACTGCTTTGGAACCATATGAGGCAATCCAATTGGTTGAGAATGGGCTAATATTGACTGCATGCTGGGGAATCTCGTCTCCATGCTGCCCTGCTCAACCCAAGTATGACTACCGAGGATAGAATCATCAGCATCAATATAAACCATCTTCTGTTAAAGTATCGGGGTTCAATCCTGCAGCCCGCATTTTTTATCATTCATGGTAGGCACAGTTACAGCCCTACCCCTCTGCTCTTGACCCTTTTGCCTATGTGATTCGAGACGAAGAAGACATGGAGGTAACGGAGGAAGAGCTCATCGCTTACGATGGATCTTATCCTAAGAAACCCCTTCTCATGGAGTCAAATGTCAGATTTATGACGCTTTTCGCTTACGATGGTACCGATTAATAAGTCCATGTCCAGCTAGCTTGAAGTAAGCTTCTCTTCTCTAGGGGTGGGAGCACCGCAATTATTCTCTTCTTCAACAATCTCCCTCCCTAAATCTGGTCCTTTTTCACTCTGTTCTTATGGCTCTTGCTTTTCTTCCAAGTTCTTGTTATATTTGGAAGGTATTTCTTCTTATTTTATATATCTATTTTCGGGTTTGAATCCTTGCATCAGTAAGCTTCCTTTTTTCTTAATTTCTTTTTTGTTACAATCTAAAGTAGATATTTTTTTTTATGGTATCGTTACTTACAAAAAAAATATGTGACAATAAATTATTTATATGTGACAATTTTGATATGATATGTTTGAAAGCAAAATTGTCGGTGCCAATGCAGTTTCCAATCTGAGAGAGCTCGCTACATGCATAACGCTTTAGATGCATCTATTTGAATGATTAGCATTACTATGATTGGTTTTATATATGTTGTGTAAAGTTATAGTAAAACACCACTTATTATTTTAACACCAATATAATTTGAGTATAAAGAAAAATGAGGGTTTGGCTTTGACATTGATAAATAAGAGGATTTGGTAATTCAATATGTTTTATATTTGTTGTGGCTTTGGCATTGATGAATATGAGAATTTGGCACTTTTGATTAAAAATAATATCATCATTATATTAATTGTTATTTTAATAGTCTTTTTTTAGCATTTTCGGTTCTCAGTATTAAGTGTGTTGTGTATCTGAATTTTTGTTCTGTTTTGAAGTACATTTCTGTTTCTGAAGTATCAAATATATGATTATCTGTCACAGTTCTGTTACAACCAACATTACTAAACAGTAAACATGGGCAGAATGCTTATTTGATCAGAAATAATTGTCATACAGTTGTTTTACGCAGCTGCAACAAACAACCAGTCAACTTCACCGCAACAACTTCCTGGGACAGCTAAGCTGCAGCTGCCCCAAACAAACTCTAAGCCCGCACTCGCTGGTTGCGGCGCCCTTCTTATTTATTTAAGAGACTAAAATAATGATATTTTTAATTTGATATAAATGATTGAGTGTGCTGAATATATATATAAAGAAAAATTTAGATGTTGATAAGTAAACGCATAAAAATTTGATGGTATGTATGTAAATGAGTGTTTTTTTGTTTAAATTTGTTCTTCTGCATAAGAAAATAAATCTAATATTATATAAATTAGGTTGCATATTATATATATATATATATATATAAGAGCTGTGCGGTTTTCAGCTTGGTATATATAGAAATAGAAATTTTCCTTTAGAGGCATTTTTTCCAAATTAATAGAACAAAAATAGATTAAAGCAGTTAAAACAAGTAGCTGACAATTATTAAATAAATTAACAAGTAAACTTCAACCCCTTTTTTGTGCTTCGGCTGGCCAGTTATGGCCGCAGCTGGGGTTGCAGCAAGCGTAGGTCCTAGCCAAGCTTTCCATCGGGTTGCCCTGCATTACAAGTAATTAAAGATGCAAATATATGTCTGTAAAAGTTAAATTTTGGGTTATATATATATATATATATATATAAATGCATTAGTATGCATGTAAATCTGCATTAAATTAGTAAACATATATAAATGTTCAAGATGAGCTAACCACAAAAATTGCAACTTCTGAATAAGCACAAACAGGGCATTTGGCTCCCCTAATGCGAGGAAGTGTGGGATCCGCATAAGCCTCCCTTAATATCACAGGGGGCGCTGAGCTACGTTGCACCACATTTCTATACACACAGTTACTCTCTGCCACCTCCTGTAATATATTTAATGGTTGATTTCTTAATTAATTCCAACTTTCCATCAAAATTTATAATTATATATATATATATGTATATATATTCCGGGGAAAAATCAAAATGTGGTGCTGTAGAACCGTGTAGCTACAGGTGCGGCAGGCATTAAGCAAGATCTTGCGCTGCTTATCTTCTTTTGGGTAGAGCAGGTTGTTACTGCATGCACACAGATATTTATTGAGATAAATTATAATTTATATGAAATTTTATTATCTCATTCAAATGATTTAATGAGAAAAGAGTACATACCATTCGGGACAAAATTTCATTGGAATCACCAAGTTATCTGACGAGCAAGGCTTTCGAGCCATGGCTAAGAGCAACCCAAGATTTAAGAAACATAAATATGACAAATATTTATAACATTAGCTAAGCAATGAAATGAGAGAGAAATCAACACCCAATAATGGAATTACATAAATAATTTATTTGAACATTGAATGCTATAATTCCCAAATAAATTGCTTTCTCCTCTGGTCCCAATCTCATTTGGAAATTATCTCACCTGCTTAATTGCCTTGATTTAATTTTATTACTTAAATAGAAGATATATGATTGTAAGGCAAGAACTTGTTTATCTCAATAATTTAATACATTACTACTATATATTTTTATATGATTAATTATGGGAAAATACTTTACAAGACAATATAATTTACTTTTATGCAAGTATTTTATTTATTCAACACTCTATGCAGCCTTTTTTTTAATGAACAAAATAAAAGCATAGAAGGTACTAAGAAAAGAAATAGGAGTTTGCTTTTTTGATATATCGAATGTCACTCAAATTATGGTTGTCATAAAAGCTTGTTGTTTGCGAAGAGCTTGTGTTTGACACGTCAAGTAGCTCATGTTCGGCTCGTTAGTTAAGTAAAAGAGCCGAATGCAGACAAATTTTTTAAGATAGAATCATAAACAAGCTGAACACGAACAACCCCTTGGTCGCTCGTGTTCAACTCGTTTTAGCTCGAAATAAATAAATTATATATATTATTTACATAATAATATTTTGTAAATATTTATATCTAAGTTTTAAAATCATAACAGCTCGTGTGTTTATGTGGTTCTATGTCTTCTATTGCACAGAGTTAGCGCAAGTTCAAATCTAACGCCTTACATCTATTTTTTTCAATTAATTTTAATGAGCAAATTTCGAGTTGAACACAAACAAGTTTATTTAAATCGAGTCAAACATGAATACATTGATCACGAGCCAATTTCAAACACAAATCAATTTAGAACACGAGCATTTTTAAGTCGATTTAGAACATGAATACGCCGCTTGGAAGGGTGGGTGGCTTGCCTGGACCGGCGAGGAGCTTTGGGCTTAGCTGATTGCAGCCTGGGCCTCTCCTACTTATGAGAGGGATAGGGAGACAAAATCTGGCAAACAAGGCGACAAAGGGGCCAGTAGAGCTGTGCTCCATACCGGAGGACCAGTCCCCTATACGGAGCACTACAAGTGGCAGTTAAGGTAAGATTCTTTTAAATATTAAAAAAAATCAATATTTTATGTAAATATGTGACACTAACCAATTGTATGTGCTACACCTGCTAAGAAGTTGAGCCGTGAACCCTCTGTTGTGGTGCTGCATATCCGAACTCAACGACACCCAAGGACGCAACAATGGGTCTCAAAACATTTCTGGTTGGTTGTTACAAGTAAAAAATGAAATTTAAAGCTTTATTTTAATTATTACTATTCAAAGTTTCAATTTAAGCGTTTCTTTTAATTTTGTAGGAGAAGTTTGAGTAGCTCTCAGAGAGGCACCTGTTCACTCAGCCCGAGAGTTCCGCCAGCAACAGTAATAGTCGCTCTACCACTGCACAGTCCAATTTTGAGCTTTGGACTCGAGCAGTGGGGAAGCAGAAGGAGAGGGTTTATGGTCTTGGTGCGAAGGGCATAGCCTTCAAGACCGACATCTCCCGTGCTCCCGTACTTAATTTCCCGAGCTCCTCACAACCATACTAAAATGTTATAGCCAAGCAGGTCGCTGTGATGAATGAAGAGATCTATCAGTTGCATATATAGACACTAGTATGCCAATATGGGGTCAGGGACTCTATAGTGTGCATGATAGAGGCATTAGCTGATTGTCGGGGCCAAATGGCCAATGGCATTCGTGGAGGAGGAGGAGGATGAAGAGAGGGAGGGAGGGAGATGACGATTATGTTTTACTTTTATTTATTTTTAACATTACTTTGAACATTAACTTTGAATTTTTTTAGTTTATTTTGTTGTTTTTTGGACACTTTGCTACATTTTATGACTTTTCACTATTGATATTACTTGATCTACAATCAGTGTTAATGTTGATTATCTGTGATCTATAAAATATTGTTGTGTTGTGGATTCAATATATCGTGGAGGTTGTGGAAATGTAATAGTTTTTTATATTTTTTGTCCGTTATAGGTTTATGTCTGATTTGTGTCTAATAATCCGACGATAACCAATTTTATCCAACTTTCTTCGATATTATTTGACGCAAATCCGAGGCTAATCCAAGTTAATTTTAAAGTTTGATTTTTTTCCTCGTGAATCTTTAGACACATAATAAATAATATTGAGACGTTATATCAAAAGAGAGTTGTTTGCAAGCTAATAATTTATGTTTAATCACTACTTTGAGTATCCATGACAAAATGTAGAGTGCGAATAAAATTTAAATACCCTCATTTCTCACTCATCATAATAAATAAATCTTCTCCAAATTTCTTAGGTGTAGATAAGCCAATTTTTTTAAATTCAAAATATAAGAATTAATTCCCAAAAAATAAACTTTTTTTTTTGTCATTGCACGCATCTTTTTTTTTTTTTTCTTTTTTCTATGGCTCTTAGTTTTCTTAAATAAAAATACAGTACATAGGAATAAAAATTTTTAAAAAATAATTAATAAAAAAATCATTTATACCCAGTATAATAAGGAGAATAAAGCTCTTAACCTTTGTACCCAATATAATAGGGAGAAAAAACCTCTTAACCACTCTGCTTTAACAATTCTTTCACTATTTATGGACATTCCAAACACTTGTCAGAAACTTGCAGCTTGCATCGAGTGTTAGCCGCACATAATCTCTCTCTCTCTCTCTCTCTCTCATATTCTCTCACATAATCTCTCTCAGGGAAGAAATTAACAGGCATCGAGGGCTGAAATTGGAGGCAGCAGAAGCCATGAATCCCATGAAATTTTGTCCCGAATGGTATAGGAAGTGTTACGTTTTTGTTACTGCATTATTGTAGATAACTTTTTTCATGATAAATCAATTATAATTATACTTTGTTCGACTCCAATATATTTCTGTGCACGCAGCAACAATCTACTCTACCCAAAAGAAGATAGAAAACGCAAGGTCTTGCTTAGCGCCTGCCGCATCTGCGACTACACGGTTCTATAACGCCACCTTTTGATTTTCGCTCTATATTTCTTAATTACTGAAGGAGGAATGTTGATCTCTTTTGTTTTCTGTAAGAATATCAAGATTTACATGCATACCAATCGACAATATAATGAAAAGTTGTTCTGCCACTTTTATAAATTGTGATGGAAAGTTTGTGTTGATTAAATTAGCTGATAAATTGCAGGAGCCCGCAGAGAATTATTGTGTGTACAGAAACGAGATAGATCGTATCTCAGCACCACCTGTTGTATTGAGGGATGCGCATGCAGATCCCACACTTCCTCGCGTTAAGGGAGCCAAATGCCCTGCGTGCAGTTATCCAAAAGTTGCATTCTTTTTGGTTAGCTCATCTTCATTATGTTTATTAATTTGAGAAATATTTGCGTAGTTACCACTTAATTTTAAATGTATTTATATAAGCAAAAAGTGGAGGGTTGCGTTGGGTAGTCGACAGTCAACTTAAAAATTTTGGCGAAAAATTATGACATGAATCATTTAAATTATTGTGTAAATGCTAGGATGCCCTCTGAAAGCTACACATTGTATTGGCTGACTATAGTGAAAAGTTTGCAAGGGTCGTTGTACCGACTTCTTGGTGTAGTGTTAATAAATAAGGGTTTTAACTTTGTGGATGCATGCGAGCATAGAAGTTAATCCATGAAATTAATATTAAGACAAGAGCTTAGAATATGGATATTCTCATAGATAAATTAATGAAATTAGTAGATACTATGATTCAAATGAAGATAAATATCTTATGCGTTTAAGTAAATAAATGAGTAAGAGAAAATGATAAAGAGATTAATAGCTTAGGTTTTAAACTTTAGTTTTAAGGTAGAAGTCGTACTAGAAATGATTTATGTGTAATTATAAATAAGAGTTTGAAATATAATCTTATAAAAATTAAAAGAATTAGAGATAAAATTATAGCTCTAAAAATTATTATTGATACCAGCATTCTCAAGATTATAAATGCTTCTTCTCCCCAAGCAGGTTTGAATATATGTTCAAATAAAAATTTTTAGAATGACTTAGAAAAATTAATACAAATTATATCTCATGAAAAAACAATTTTTTTGTATTGGAGAAGAGCTAGATGAGCATGCCAGAAGAGTGGTAGAAGATTTTAAAAGCCTTCATGATGTTTTTGATTTTAGAGTAACTATGGAAGAAGACAATCATATTAGATTTTGTTTCAGCATATGATTTTGTTATTACCAATATTTTATTTTAAGAAAAAATGAGCATATTATCTCTCATAAGAATATATGTAATAAAATATAGATTGATTATTTTCTTTTGAGAAAAATAGATCATCATGATTATAAAGATTGTATGTTAATTCCAAGTTAAAATTTAAGTACCTGATATTAATTATTAATTTTTAAGTTTAAGATGAAAGGTTAGAAAAATAAAAAATATAATAAAATATTATCATAGAAGAAAAATACCTTAAAAGACACAAATAAAATTATTTTATAAACAAACTTCAAAGTCTCAAAATTTGAGGCTTTCATGAAGAAACTAATACTATTTGAGATAAAGTAACGAGTGATTTTAAGCAAGTGCAAATAATATGATTGAGAAATTAACAGAAAAAACTCTTATGAATAAAAATAGTTGGTGGTGAAATAATAATGTACAATAAAAAATAGAGTTAGATGTTAAAATTTGGAGAATTAGAAAAAAATATAAGGTCAACTATATAAAGTAAGAGGAAAATTTATGAAGCTAAAAGTTTTAATTTTAATGATCTTCATAGTATATTAAATACACATGTTTAAACTAGTCAAACAAAGAGATAAGAAAACTAAAGATTTAGTTCAAGTTAAATATATTAAGAATAAAATGAAAATGTTCTTTTTATAAATGAGAATATTCAATATTGATGTGTGAGATATTTTGATAAATTTTTCAATAAAAATTATGAAAATACAATCAAATTTAGCAATCTTAATATCTTAAATAATAATATTTCTTTCACTATTACATTAGTGAAATAAAAGTTAAGGAGGCTTTCAAAAAATAAAATGTAAAAAAAATTGTAGGATTTGATAGTATTTCATTAAGAGAATGAGTTCTTTAGGAGATCTATAAATTTCTTAGCTTACTAAACTATTTAATATCCCTTGAAAACAAAAAAAGATACCATATGAGTGAAAAAAATAGTCTTTTTGGTCATATTTTTACAAATAAGGGAATGCACAAGCTAATAAGTCATACATTAAAGTTATGGGCAAGAATAAATGAACATATGTTACGACATAATACAAAAATTTCTCAAAATCGGTTTGGATTGATGTCAGGCAAGCCTACTGTGGAAGCTATACATTTATTGAAAGATTTGATGGAGAATTATAGAGAGATTAAGAAGGATCAACATATGACTTTTGTTGATTTAGAAAAATGTTATGATAAGGTTCTAAGAGAAGTACTTTGGAGAGTTCTAGAAATTTTTTTTTTGATATTACTTATATTAAAGCCACTAAATATATGTATGCTAGAGCTGTTACTTTTGTTCAAACACACGGAAGATTGAAGGATGATTGACCGAGTATTTTTCTATTTCATTTGGATTACATTAGGGAACAACTTTAAGCACATATATTTTTTATTTGTTTATGAATGTCCTTAATGGACACTTACAGGTGGATGTACCTTAGTGTATGTCTTTCATTGATTATATCCTTCTTGTGGATAAAACTAGA
This sequence comes from Phalaenopsis hybrid cultivar, assembly GCA_002079205.1. Classification (NCBI taxonomy): domain Eukaryota; kingdom Viridiplantae; phylum Streptophyta; class Magnoliopsida; order Asparagales; family Orchidaceae; genus Phalaenopsis; species Phalaenopsis hybrid cultivar. The sequence goes on from JXCR01149139.1 coordinate 102,877, forward strand.
GAGAGTTTAGGAATAACCTGATTTAGAAATGTCAAGGAATAACATGATTTAGATATTTTGGATTTATTATTCAAAGTGATGGTGATATAAATGAGGATGTCATTAGAAGATTTACGTAGGGTTGTTGGGGTGGAGGAATGCATTTGGCTATTGTGTGTTAAGAATGTGCCACAGAGACAGAAGAAAATTTTATAAGATCATGGTGAGGCCTGCAATGCATCATGGTGCAAAATGTTGGCATCCATAAGAGAGATAAAATTAAATTAAATACTACAAAGATGAGAATGCTCCGTGGAAGTGGTTTGACACTTGTAGATAAAATGTCAAGTGTGTATATCCGTGAAAGGGTTGGACCAGCTCCAGTGGCAACACGATACACTATGACTATAAGAAAATAATATTTAAATCGAGTCAAACACGAACACACAAAACATGCTCAAAATATTTTTATATTGTATTTTTAATAAAATAAATTTTGACGTCGCATAATATTCTTTAAGTTTCGCCGTATTTGTACCTTATAGTTTATCTATAACTGTTAATGGAAAAATATACCGAATTTAAGATTTTGGATTGATTTTTGTTTCCAATGCGGATGTTAGGATATTTTATATAGTTTATTTTTGTAACTGTAACTGACCATGTTGATCAAGCTAGCACATTTATTATTAAATTAAATGTAATGCAGGCTAACCCAATGGAAAGCATGGCTCGAACTTTTGCCTGCTGCAACCCCACCTGCGGCCATAACTGGACAGGCGAAGCTCAACAAAGTGGTTCAAGATAGCTTAGCTTGCATTTCAATAAATAATCCCGTTAATTTATATGAGAGTTTGGAAATATCGAACATAATTGAGAAGAACTTCATGTTTTCTTTCTTTTTTTTTTTCATTTTAATATTTTATGGTGAGAACTAAAACTAATGTATGTGTTATTTTAATCTGAAGAAACTACTGCCAACTACTTGTTTTAAGAGTATACATAATTTTCCTCTATTGGGGGCATTTTGTTACATACCGTGCATTTCTTATATATGTATGTATGCATACATANGGGATGCCATTAGTAGACTTACGTAGGGTTGTTGGGGTGGAGGAATGCATTTGGCTATTGTGTGTTAGGAATGTGCCACAGAGACAGAAGAAAATTTTATAAGATCATGGTGAGGCCTGCAATGCATCATGGTGCAAAATGTTGGCATCCATAAGAGAGATAAAATTAAATTAAATACTACAAAGATGAGAATGCTCCGTGGAAGTGGTTTGACACTTGTAGATAAAATGTCAAGTGTGTATATCCGTGAAAGGGTTGGACTAGCTCCAGTGGTAACACGATACACTATGATTGTAAGAAAATAACATTTAAATCGAGCCAAACGCGACGCACAAAACATGATCAAAATATTTTTATATTGTATTTTTAATAAAATAAATTTTGACGTCGCATAATATTCTTTAAGTTTCGCCGNTATTAGTGTTAGTGATATTATTTTCTTTATGTAATGTTAAATATTTATATATGTTGTGTTAATCTAGTTGTCTCTAGAAATTGTTTATGTATTTTTGCACATTTTTCATGTGGATTAGGAAGTTTTGAAAACCGTTTTGTGGTTAGGTGGTTAGGAAAACCGTTAAGTTGTTAGTTAGTTTTATTTTCAGAAAAATGTGATGTATTTGCTTATAAATTAAATCAGAAAATGTAGAGGGCGTGAACTACTAAAAAAAATTCCTCCATTTTTGTTGGCGTTTAAAATTTGGTTTTGAAAACCAACATTTGGTATCAGAGCGAAGGTGTCAAAGAAATGGCCGGAAATGATGGAGATCCATCTAAGTCACTTGCTGTCATCAAACCGACGGCAAGAGGAGCCTCAATCCCGATCCAATTTCCAACGTTAAGTGAAACGAACTACAGCATATGGGCTGTCAAGATGAAGATAATCTTGCGTTCACTAGGAGTATGGTCAGTGATTGAAGGTGAAGAAAAAGACGATGACAAAGATCAAGGCGCCATGGTAGCCATTTCTCAAGCCGTGCCGGATGACGTGATGATGGTAATCGCGGAGAAAAAGACGGCAAAGGAGGCTTGGGACGCACTCAGGGAGATGCGAGTCGGTGAAGATCGCGTGAAGAAGGCACGCGTACAAGTTCTGAAACGACAACTGAACAAGTTACACATGGAGGATTCAGAGACAATAAACGAATTTTCCATGAAGCTTACCACGCTGGTGGGTGAGATCCGCTCACTGGGCACGAAGTTCGACGACAGTGAAGTTGTTGAAAAATTGTTCAGTGCAGTTCCAGATAGATTTCTCCAAATTATTGGAACAATCGAACAATTTGGCGATACTGAGAAGATGCCGGTTTCCGAGGCGATAGGTCGTCTCAGAACATTCGAGGAAGGGCTTAAAGGGCGATTGCACTCAAAGGGTAGTGGAGAACAGTTACTCCTTACCCAGGCGGAGTGGGAGGCAAGAATCTCAAAGGCAAAGAAAGATGAAGGTTCCAACAACAACAAAAAAGGAGGACGTCACGGGAGAGGACGTGGTCGTGGGCGTGGATATGGTGGAGGTCGAGGTGAAGACCGAAAGCCACGTAACTTCGACAAATCCAAGGTTAAGTGTTTCAATTGTAATGAATATGGTCATTTTGCAAAAGAGTGTCCCAAACCAAACCGAAGAGAAAAAGCAAACCTTGTTGCAACGCAAACCGAAGATGAACCAGCATTGTTGATGACAGAAATTTGTGTTCTCAGCCACGCAATACAGAACGAGCAGGTGTTATTGCATGAAGACAAGGTGGTGTCAAAGTTTAAAAACACCCGAGAGAAGGCTTGGTATTTAGATACTGGTGCAAGTAATCACATGACCGGTTGTATTGAAAAATTTGCTGAAATTGACACGACAATTAAAGGGTCGGTCAAATTTGGGGATGGCTCGACTGTAGAAATCCAAGGAAGAGGTTCGGTTTTGTTTGAAGGCTTCGCAGGTGAACACCGAATACTTACTAATGTCTACTACATCCCGATGTTGAAAAGCAATATAATAAGTCTTGGCCAGTTAGATGAGAACGGATGCAAAGTTGAGGTTGAAGGAGGTGTTATGACTATTTTAGACAGATCACAAAGGCTACTAGCAAAAGTGAACAGGTCAAGCAACCGATTATATATGTTTAACATAGCACCAGCTCTCCCCGAATGCCTTCTGGCTAGGAGCAAAGAAGAAGCATGGCGATGGCATGCAAGATATGGGCATGTTAATTTTCATGCTTTGAAGTTTCTAAGTCAGAAAAAGATGGTGCACGGCTTGCCCAAAATCGAGCATGAGGACCGCATCTGTGATGGTTGTTTGATTGGAAAGCAACACCGAAATCCTTTTCCAGCAGTGGCAAAATTCCGAGCAGAATCACCTCTTGAATTGTGGCATGGAGATTTGTGCGGCCCAATTACCCCTGCTACTCACGGAGGGAAGCGCTATTTCTTGTTGTTGGTTGACGATTGTACCAGATTTATGTGGCAGGTGCCGATCCGAGACAAAAATGAAGCATTTGAGGCATTTAAGAAGGTCAAAGCTGCAGCCGAAATAGAGAAAAACAGTAAGTTGAAAGCTTTGCGCACGGATCGTGGCGGTGAATTCATCTCAAATGAGTTCAAGAGTTACTGTGAGCTGTTGGGAATTAAGCGTTATCTCACGGCGCCTTATTCTCCTCAGCAGAATGGAGTTGTCGAACGACGAAATCAGACGGTGGTCGGCATGGCAAGGAGCTTGTTGAAAAGTATGGAAGTCCCGGGCGAATTTTGGGGAGAAGCGGTATCAACTGCCGTATATATCTTAAATAGAGCACCAACAAAGAGCGTCGTCGGCAAAACACCCTATGAAGCATATTATGACCGCAAGCCAAGTGTCGATCATTTTCGTATTTTCGGATGTCTTGCACATGTAAAAGTAGTTACACCGCATCTTCCGAAGTTGGCTGATCGTAGCAAGCAAATGGTGTTCATCGGTTATGATATGAACACGAAAGGCTATCGAATGTTTGATCCAGTGACAAGACGAGTTGTGGTGACACGAGATGCAGTGTTCGAGGAGAAGAAGAAGTGGGAGTGGAGTAAATCTCCAGTAGCAGGTACAGGATCAGCAGGGAAAACTCTTACAACACATTATTTTACCATAGCAGATGCATCTGATACGACAAATCAGGAAGATAAAGAGACGTTCAACGGTTCTGGTATTGATATCAAAAATTCTGGTATGGATTTCCCACAGCCGACACAGGAACAAACTGATAACCAATACCAGCATGCTTCACCAGTGATGAACATCAGATTCAGAACATCTGTTTCAGATCCTGATTCATTAACACCACACACTCCAGATACAACTTTTGATGCTCTTGATGGTTCGGCCTTGACAGAAGCAGTGCAGCCCACAACATCTGATGAGAGTTCATTAGAAGGACCACGGGGTAAGCGTGACATCAAAAGCCTTTACGATGAAACCTTTCCAATAGAACTAGAGTATTCGGGATTGTGTTTGCTAGGAGAGGAGGAGCCATCAACTCTCGAAGAAGCTAAGGCAGACCTGATGTGGAGAAAAGCAATGGAGGAGGAAATTTCTTCCATTCGAAGAAATGAAACCTGGAAGCTCGTTTCATTACCCGAAGGCCACAAACCTATAGGTCTAAAATGGGTTTACAAGCTAAAGAAGGACACTCAAGGCAGAATTGTGAAGCACAAGGCGAGATTAGTGGCAAAGGGGTACGTTCAACGACAAGGCATAGACTTTGATGAAATTTTTGCCCCTGTTGCTCGGCTAGAGACAGTACGTTTGCTACTCTCTATTGCGGCACATAAAGGATGGGAGGTTCATCATATGGATGTGAAGTCAGCCTTCCTCAACGGTGATTTGGAAGAGGAAGTGTATGTCACTCAACCGCCGGGATTTGAAATAAAGGGAGAAGAGCACAAGGTGTTAAAACTGCACAAAGCATTGTACGGTTTGCGTCAAGCACCTAGAGCCTGGAACTCAAAACTGGACAAATCATTGAGGACACTCAGTTTTGAGAGGTGTTCTTTAGAGCATGCCGTGTACATGAGAAATCAAGGTAAAAGGATTTTAATTGTTGGAGTCTACGTGGATGATTTAATCATCACTGGAGAGTGTATTCAAGACATAGACAAGTTCAAATCACAGATGAAGAAATTGTTTAGCATGAGTGACCTTGGGTTACTAAGCTACTATTTGGGAATTGAAGTATGTCAAAATTCTCAAAGGATTACACTTAATCAGTCGGCATATGCAAGAAAGGTTTTAGACAAATGCGGCATGAAAGATTGCAACCCTTCACAAATTCCGATGGAACCTCGTCTAAAACTGAGTAAGGAAAGCACAAGTCCACCTGTAGAAACAACTTTGTACCGAAGTATTGTTGGCAGTTTAAGATATCTACTGCACACGCGCCCAGATTTGGCATTCTCTGTTGGCATGGTGAGTAGATACATGGAAAGGCCCACAACGGAGCACATGGCCGCAGTGAAACACATATTACGGTACGTGAAAGGAACTTTAAACCTTGGTTGTGTTTATGAGAAGAAGAAAGGAAGCTTGGAACTGATCGGTTATTCAGATAGTGATCTAGCTGGTGATACTAATGATAGGAAAAGTACCTCAGGTTTAATATTTTTCCTTGGGTCAAGTCCTATTAGTTGGTGTTCACAAAAACAGAAAGTGGTTGCACTATCTTCCTGTGAAGCAGAGTACATCGCTGCATGTGCAGCAGCGTGTCAAGGAGTGTGGCTGGGACGACTATTGGCAGATTTGTTAAAAACTGAAGTTAAGAAAGTAGTTCTGAAGATTGATAATCAGTCCGCAATTGCATTAAGCAAGAATTCAGTTTACCATGAGAGGAGCAAACATATCGATACCCGATTTCACTACATTAGAGATTGTGTTGAATCTAGAATGATTAAAATCCAACATGTTTGCACAGAAGATCAACGTGCTGATATTCTGACAAAGTCACTTGCAAGATTGAAGTTCTTGGAGATGAGAAAAAAAATTGGTGTGTGAATCGTCAGTGACGGACAACAAGCTTAAGGAGGAGATTGTTGTGTTAATCTAGTTGTCTCTAGAAATTGGTATTTTTGCACATTTTTCATGTGGATTAGGAAGTTTTAAAAACTGTTTTGTGGTTAGGTGGTTAGGAAAACCGTTAAGTGGTTAGTTAGTTTTATTTTCAGAAAAAAGTGATGTATTTGCTTATAAATTAAACCAGAAAATGTAGAGGGCGTGAACTACTAAAAAAAATTCCTCGATTTTTTGTTGGCGTTTAAAATTTGGTTTTGAAAACCAACAATATATAGAAATCTATTAGGCTAAACCCAACGGGAAAGCATGGCTCGAACTAAGCCTGCTGCAGCCCCACCTTCGGCCATCACTGCAGAAACGAAGCTCAAAAAAGTAATTGATGATTACTTGCTTTCGTTTTCTTTGTCCTTTTCGTCTCAAGGTTTACAGCGAGAAGATACAATAAGCAACTAATGCTTTCATTTATTTTTTGTTCGATTAATTTGGAAAAAAAGCCTCAAATGGATAATTTCTATATCTATATAACCACAATAAAAAGTATAATAGATCTAAATTTAACATCTGGGGCACAAATATATCTAAAAATTTAAAAATACTACTAATCAATATAAAATAAAAGCCGAATATCCTCTATAAGTTAGCCTCCTCAAAGTAAATATCCCTCTCTCTCTCACACACAACACACACACACACTCAACAGGCATTGGAAGTTGATCGAGGAAGAGGTGGAGGTGGAGATGGAGAGCAAATATGAGTATCCCCCTATCAAATGCTGCCCAACCTGGTGAGATGCATTCTCTACTCCAATTGCTCAGCCTATATATGACTACTGAAAGTTAAATGTACAGAATTTTGGATTTTGTGTATAATAATATATTTATATATGTTATATCAGTGAATAAAGAATGAAGTGTCTTTAAGCTTGTTGATCAAGTGATTATATGTAAGCAGCAGTCAATATTTTCTGATTACGCTTATGAGGGCATTGCAGGCAAATTCTGAGATAAGCATGGAACGAACCTTTGCCTGCAAGAATCCCATCTGGGCCATTGTTCAAATGTAAAAACAAATTAATTAAGTGGAGCTAATCAGGAAGTAGGTAACTCTTGGATGTTGACAGATAGGACATTTGAGCCCCATTTGGGCGAGGTAGAGTGAGATCTGCATAAGCATCACGCAGGACTACATCAGGTAGATTGCAGAATGGCTCTATTTCTTCTCTATGGACCATGTTGATTTCAGTCTCCTCCTATACTTCATCAATTCACTCAAGTCAAAGCTGAGCAATTGAAGAGAATTCATTTTACCAGGTTGGGCAGAATTTCATAGGGGGATATTCATATTTGCTCTCCATCTCCACCTCCATCTCCACCTCGATCAAGTTCCAATGCATGGTGGTTTTATTTATCAGTGAGTGATAGATAGAAGTGCGTGTGTGTGTGAGAGAGAGAGAGCAGTAGTAGCTTATTGCACGATGTAAGATGATATCTCCTTTGAGGAGACTTACTTAGAGAGGATATTTCCTTTTTATATGTTGAACCTATATGTTTACATGTTGCTTTGGTGGTTAAGTTTTGGATATGAGTCAAATTTAAGCAATTATTAACTCTTACACGTCATAAAGGGGTTCAAGCTATATTAGAAGAAAATGTTTATGTAAAATAACCTTCAAAACCAAGATAATCTCTAAGAACTAAGAAAAGTACTCTATTAATTAGAACATACTACTAGAGCTTAGTATGATTTGTGCAGTATTTTCTTAATTAATTTTCTTTATTAACTATATAAAAATGACTCTACTTTCTATATATAAGAACTCTGCGGTATGTGCCTAATAAAGGAAAATCATGAAGGGCATGGAAATCAGAGAATTAGATAATCGGCATTCAATTTCGGCTTGGTTATTTAGAAATAGAAATTTTCCTTTAGAGGCGTTTTTTTCCAGATTAATATAACAAAAATATATTAAATTATAATTAAAAAATGTGAAGCCACCATTTTTTTATTATCCTTCATTTAACATAACATTTGGCAAAACATATACAATATTACACAAATATGAATATATATATATAAATACATTAGTATGCATGTAAAGTTTCAGTAAATTAATAAACATATATAAATGTTCAAGATGAGCTAACCAAAAAAACTACGACTTCTGGATGAGCGCAGACAGGACATTTGGCTCCCCTAAAGCGAGGAAGTGTGGGATCCGCATAAGCCTCCGTCAATATCACAGCCCGCGTTGAGCTACGTTGCACCTAATTTTTGTACACGGTTACTCTCTGCCGCCTCCTGTAATTTATTCAATGGCTGACATAATTATACAAGAAGGACTAAATTAATGAAAGATATTCATTTGAGAACAAGGTTTCACCGTGTATGTGCAACTACGACAGACATTAAGCAAGATCTTGCGTTCCTTATCTGCTCTTGGGTATTGTAGGTTGTTGCTGCATGCAGACATATATTCATTAAGACATACTATAATTTCTGTTAAATTTTATTATCTATGTACAATAATGCAGTAGAAAAGATAACATACTAGCCATTCGGGACAAAATTTCATTGGATTCATGCATCCACTTGCCACAAATTTCAGGCCCGAGTGACCATTAATTTCGATACAATGATAAACAAAGAGTAAATCGAAGTTAATTAACAATCTCCGCGGGATCGAGTTATAGCCGGAGCATCCCTCGAAACTTTAGAGAAGATTATACCTCCGACGAGCTACAACCGGAGCACCTTTCGCCGTCGAATACACCCCTTAAAAGGGAGAACTATCCATCCCCCTCGAAAGACATTAAATATACAATAGTTGTTATTAGTTTGAACAGGAAGGAATTGGGATTGGAAATAAATATATATTTTCTTTTTTTTTTTTACGGAAATATTGTTCTTTGTCATTATGCTTCCAATAATTAATTTATTTTTTCTTTTCTTTAAAATATGTTAGCAGATTATAATCCAGAATAATTTCAAAAAATTTCGCATTAATTTTAAATGATGTTTCATGTTTCTTTATTAATGGAACAGATGTCGTAAATTCAATATATTATAAATGTTTACGAACATAAATGTCGTAATAATATCACCACTTAATCCTTATTTATTTGCATATTTACCTTCTAAACGTCAATTTTTTACATACATATGTCCTCTGTGCTAGAAAAGGTATATTTAAATAATGGAATTATATATGTGTCGTGAAAGATTTGGGTGTAAAATAAATGTAAAAAATGAATGTTTAGGTGTTAGTAAAACATTTCGGATGCTTATATGATTTTAATGAATGTTTTTGTAATATCGATTATTTTGGTTCGTAGCCCAGGGCTATCACCATGGTCCTTGTATTGATCCACCCATGGCAATTGCCTGCTTCTGAAGAAGCTAATCAGCCCATACTCCCCTCTACATGTTTGACTACTAATCCAAGTTTGATTCTCTACACAGGGCATGCACTTGCCTCTATTACTTACATGAGCAATGCCTTTTGTAGCTTTTTTGTAGTGCTTGAAACTCTGGGCCTCCATTTATAATATGAGATTTAAATTGGGAGCCATCCTTAGTATTATGTTCTTGTCTTCAGTACTCATGATCCTTAAAGTGAAATTTTTTTCTCTTTTCCAACTTTTTTTCTATGTTTTTCATGTCCTTTCAAGTCATAAAACCACATTAAGGATTGAATGCCATGAGGGATTGTCTAAGTCTAATGAGGTCCATCTTACTGAGCCTTAAATTATGGGCATCTGAAGTGGCTTAAGTGGTTAACATTTGGTTACAAGTTGGTTATGGTCAAATTTTTTGACTTGGGCTCATAGGCAGAGAAAACTGCAAGGAATTTGGTAGTACTCGACGGAGGTTGGTGGTCGACAACCATCAGCGGTTGTCAAGGACGGTCGACGGTGGTCAACGACAGTCGGTTGTGGCCTACGACATTCAATAACAGTCAGCGACGGTCGGCGGTGGTCGAAGGCTATCGATGGAGGTCAACGATGGTCGACTGTAATCGACGAAGGTCGGCGATAGTCTACGACAATCGAACGCGGCTAGCGACGATCGACGATGACAGAGATGGTGCTGGACTTCAGCTCACTCTCAAAACTTCAAGCTCTCTCTCAAGGCTTAAGTATTTTTTCTTATGAAAGGGGAGGGCCTCTATTTATAGTGTTCTGGTGCAATTAATGCAGAAAAATGAACCACTTTGATCAGACGGTATGAAGAGCTTATTCCGATCAAACGACGTTTGATGGGCATTTGTGTGCCTTAATGATGTCGGAATTCAATGATCTTAGGCTCGTTGGATTCGTCTTGTCGAGACGCTTGATTCGACTATGAGCTCTCCCGAATCGACATTTGTTTAACCTTCCAAATGTGTCCAAAAATCTTCTAAGAGTGGTTTAATGACTTGATCTAGATTTGATTTGACTCGGATTAGACAAGTTTTAATTTCATCAGGTTCGTCTCATTGAGCCGATCGATTTGACTATAAGTTTGCTAAAATCGGAGCTCTGGATGATTCTTAATTGAACTTTGAATGTTTATTGCTCAAGAGATTGCCTTGAGATTTGAGTCATGCCTCTAGATTGTGCCGGAAGAGCAAAATTTGTTGTTGCCGTATCAGTTGTCCTCCTATTTTTAGGAGAGAACATTTTTATCGTCCAAAAATATCAAGATCTGGAGCATTTTTTGTTTGTCTTGTATATGTATGAACCATCAATTCATTTAAACCAAATATAATAAGGTTATTGATGCGTGCTAGAAAATTCGCGGCGGTAGAGTAACAAATTATCGTCTTAGCGTTGTACGAAAGTTCAACACAGATACAGATGAAATAGAAAAAAATGGTGATGACTCCAGAAGTTTTAAAATGGAAAACCCGTTAGGGAAAAACCACGGGGTCTGGCCTAGTTGCAGAAATCCACTATTGAATGATGATTACAGAAATTTCTTATTCAATAGATGGGAAATGATAACTATATTTTTCAGATTACAATGTAGACTGACGACGTATAGCTAGTAGTGATTGATGAGGATAGGTGGAGGTTGACGACGGTCAGCGGTGGTCGACAACGCTTTGCGGTGGTCGTCTGAGGTCGACGGTGGTCGTCATCGACGACGGAGGTCGGCGGTAGTAGACGGGGGCCGACGACAGTCAACGACGGAAGTCGGCCGTGGTCGACGATGATTGGTGGTGATGCTGAGTTGCAACTTCTCCTTAAGACCTCAGACTCTCTCTCTAAACCTCCTCCCTCCTCATGTGAGGGATGAAACTTTATTTATAGTGTTCTAGGTGCAATTAATGCAAAAATATGAACAATTTTGATCAGACGGTCCGGAGAGCTTCCATTGATCATACGGCGTTTACTGTACATTTGAGTGTTTTAATGATGTCAGGATTGAGTGATCTTGGGCTTGTTGGATTCGTCTTGTCAAGCCGCTCGATTCAAGTATAAACTTGTCATATTCGACAACCCTTTGATCTTTCAAATATGTCCAGAAATTATTTAAGTATGGTTCAATGACTTGATCCGGGCTTGATTTGACTCGAATTGGGATAGTTTTCATATCATTAGGTCCGTCTCATCAAACCGATCAGTTTGACTATAAGTTTGTTGAAATTGGAGCTCTGGAAAATTTTATCAAAATTTGAATATTTCATGCTTAAAATATCATCTCGAGATTCGTGGCATGTCTCGAGATTCGTGTCGGATGATGAAAATTTGTAGGTGGCGTATATCAATTCTTTTACGATTTATGAACACTTTTAAGAATTTTGCACGTCATTATCAAACTTTAACTCTCTCCCTCTCTCTCTCCAAAGATGAAATTAAGAGACATTAACGCTTGAAGTTTGTGGTGGAGGAAGCCATGAATCCAATGAAATTTTTTCCCGAATTGAAACTATCTCATCTNTATTTCTATTACTTATATTAAAGCCACTAAATATATGTATGCTAGAGCTGTTACTTTTGTTCAAACACACGGAAGATTGAAGGATGATTGACCGAGTATTTTTCTATTTCATTTGGATTACATTAGGGAACAACTTTAAGCACATATATTTTTTATTTGTTTATGAATGTCCTTAATGGACACTTACAGGTGGATGTACCTTAGTGTATTTCTTTCATTGATTATATCCTTCTTGTGGATAAAACTAGAGAGAGTTTAGGAATAACCTGATTTAGAAATGTCAAGGAATAACATGATTTAGATATTTTGGATTTATTATTCAAAGTGATGGTGATATAAATG
>JXCR01149139.1:129230-144847 GCA_002079205.1 Phalaenopsis hybrid cultivar
TCGGAGCTCTTGATGACTTTTGTCAAGATTTGAATGTTTCATGCTTAAAATATCGTCTCGAGATTCATGTCATGCCTCGAGATTCATGCCAGATGATGAAAATTTGTAGATGGCGTATCAGTTATCAATTCTTTTACTATTTCTGAACACTTTTAAGAATTTTGCACTTCATTGTCTAACTTTAACTCTCTCTCTCTCTCTCTCTCTCTCTCAAGATGAAATTAAGAGACATTAAGGCTTGAAGTTTGTGGTGGAGGAAGCCATGAATCCAATGAAATTTTTTCCCGAATTGAAACTATCTCATCTCTTCTATTACATTATTGTACATAGATAATAAAATTTCACATAAATAATAATCTGCCTTAATGAATATGTGTGATGATAAAGTTTAATTTTTTAAATTTTACAGTTGTGCCCCTAAGTTCCTAAATTTTGATTTTAAACTTTTAAAAGTTGAAAATTTTTATTTTAGGGTTTAAATTTCTCACCCTAAATTTCCTAGCTAATTCCCATTTTAATTTCTAATTTTCTGATTCTTATAATTATTAAAAAAAAATTACAAATCTGATGGAAAATTGGTTTTTTTTTCATTTTAGGGTTATCTTCTAATCATGGAAAAATCAAAGAATATTCCCGAGAGTGAGGAAAACAATCCCCGCAAATTTCACGATTTTTTGAGTTTTATTTAGTTTTTAATAATTAAAATATCCTTGAGAGTATTTAATTATTTAAAAATTAAATATAAGTTAGTTCTTTTCAATTTTATTTTATTTTATGTTCTCCTCTGCTTCCAGAGGTATTTTTTTTATTTTTTGGATTTTTCTAGGCAGAGATGATTTTTTGAAGTTTATTATCGTTTTTAATTTAATTAAATATGAAATTAAGAATTTCCCACTTATCTGACACCACACCGTGTCATCCTCATCAGCTCTGAAATCTGACGCGGCATGGTTTGCTTCGTTGTGTTTTCCACGCTGTTGTTTGTGGTGGCCCGCAGTTTTGTCCTGTTCACATGGATAATTCCATGGTTTGACCCGAGCGGCCAAGCGATGTCGTCCATTTCTAATACACGAAGCAGCAAGAGGGGAAGCAGCAGGTAGGGGAGCAACTGTCGCGCGAGGTGTGGCAGCAGCAGGTGAGGGAGTAGGTGTTGAAGTGGTATTGGAAGTAGCAACAACAGCAGAAAGTGTCACCCTCTTCCTGCTCATGTAGGTGGTCTCCGTTGTTCCCCTAACATAGTCTCTCAAGTGGCTAACCACCAACAACACCTGTAAAAAAAGAAAGGACATAGTACTGACAACAGAAATAATAATGAGTATACATAAAAGCAAACAAAGAAATGTGCAAGAAAAGGAAAAGTAAGACATAAGTAGCAGCTATGTCTAAAACTAAAAAAAACAAAAGTAAAAGAAGAAAAGTAGCACTAACCACTAATCCAAAATTATGTACCTTTGTTATTATGTTTCATTAGAGGAACTNCTTTGAAGTTATCTATTGCATAATATTTATCATTATTTTTAGGGAGATTTACATATATACCACACAAATTTTATGTAATTCTAAAACAGATATCAATATTTTAATATTTATTTATTTAGCATTTTTAATGTCACAACCACATCAATATGTGCACATGAAGAGGTGTATTTTACATTAGAAAAATTGATATTGATAATATTTTTGTTGTAATATTAAAAATTTGAGTGATGTATAAGAAAGTATTGAAGTTTGATGTTGGATATGTAAGCACATAGGACTTGCATGGAGGCATACACGTGAATCACTTCCCTTAAATTTAATGTGAATCAACCTATGATGTAATTTTAATTCTTAAGCTTGAATTTAAATTAAAAAATATGTAAGTGTAAACTACATCCTTAGAATGCCCCGGTCATTATTTGGACAAGGTGTAATACCCCAAAAAGTCTACTATTTCTAAATATAATTGAAACTTCACCATTGCTAAAAAATGGAACAACTTTTCACAAAAAACCAAATTTAACAAATCATCAAACCAAAAATTTTGCACAAACACAGTGCACAAAAAATCCAATTTAAACTTCGGGTCCGTCAGAAATTGAAGTACTCTCACAAGGCACCAACATGATGAGACCAAATTGATTGACCTCTGACCAACCGGGGTTGGTTTTGAATATCAATCCTTTAGACTAAGTGTCTTCTCAACTTAATCTATTGCACACCGAAAGAAGTTTATTTTGATCTATTGAATGTTGGAACACGACCCACATGGTACCATCATGATGTAATCAAATTGGTTGATTTCATATTAATCAGGGCTGATTTTGGTTGTCAACCCTTTGGGCTAATAAACCCGAGATGTGACGAATCACAAGTCTTTTTCAGTTTAGCCCACGTAACACTTATTTGAACCTTCTTCAAATCCATTGACATATTACACACGAAACAATTTTTTGAATTTAAAAATTATAATTATTTATTAGTTAGTTAAATCAATATCATATATGTTATTACTTCAGCTAGTTGGATGGATGATATGTATCGTACACTTACCACGTGTAATCCATCTAACAATCTTAGAGACTTATTTTGATTGGGTCTTAAATTGTGTGTCTAGCATTAGTCTAATAATATGTTTGGGTTGGCTGCAACTTCTTAAAAAATTGGTAATGAAGATGTGGTCCAAAAAATAATTTATATTGTGAGAATTAGAAATATATTATTTTCTAAAAAATCAGATAACAACTTTCTTACAATCAACCCATTTTAACATAATTAGGTTGAAAAAAAAATATTTACAGCACAAATTGTTAAAAAGTAGCAAGAAAGCAGTTTCTCTAAAGTTGAATTTAAATTTGGTCATATTTAAAATTTAATAATGGCTGAGCTAAATATATAATTTGTAGCATTAACTTTTGATTTGACTTTAGATTTCCTAACATTCAAATTTGAATTTAAATGTTCAAACCAATTTATCCCATGATGTCAATACACTAACTTTTTCTATTCTCCCTAGCTATGCACGTGTATTGGCCGTATAGTTTTTTATAAAAAACAAGAACACACACACAACAATACAACACAACACAAGACAAGTCTCATATATTTGCATGTTTAACCTCCAAACTTTAACATTCTTATGTATGACACTTTGACTTTGATCAAATCTAAAGACATGCATGAATAAGTATATTTCACTTTAAAAGTGTTAATAGTATTGATATTTTTTATGTGATACATATAAGATAATTGAACATTGAATATGTAAATAATAAATTTTAGGTATTAAATACATAAATTCAAAAGAATTACATGATATGTATGTAAAGCCATTGTATAAAAATTATGTGCATGACTCTTAAGAGTTGAGACTTGCATACATATCATTTGACCGTAATAAAAGTGTCGTGCAAGAGATTAACAAAAGTCTCTGAATCACACAATCCATGCGTGCATAAAAATATTTTGAGACACCCTCTATTTTGACCATTGGATGTTTTATTTATGTTGGATCCTGATTTATCTTTGGGTTCAGGACTTCACCCCACAAAGGAAAGGAAAGAGTTTAACAAGAAAATATTTGAGCAAAAAGAACAATGGAAAGAAAAGAGAAATAAATTCTTCAATCTCCCAAGATTCATAAATCTCAAGAAAATTTCTTATATTCTCTTCTGATTTATTAAGATGTCACCTGAAAGCATTTGTATTATTTCTATCTTCTTTTGATATGAGTTTTAATATTTTATAAATCCTGGTCTCGATAATTGTTTCACATAAACACTTCTTTTCAGGCATTTACCTCTAATAACATTCTTGCTTGCATGTTCATCCTTTAAGTGTGTTGGTGAATTCCTACCAGTCGCTTGAGGAGCTTCGTTGTTGAATATGCCCATAAGTACCTTGATTTGTTCGTTCTCTTAAACAATTTCCTCGAGCTATCATTGTCAAATTGTGCATTATGTCCATCTTTGGCAAATTGTCCAATCGAGTTCTACTCATATATCTTTTGTTTCATAATTCTTTTATATATTCATAGTTCTATGATTGAATTTGGGTCTTCCATCATTTCTCTATAAATAGCATCGGGGTGTCGTTGGATCTCCCTTTTACATATATCATTCTCTTTTTCCTATAAGCATCTCCTCCTTTGAGACTTTACTTATTTGTTGTGAGGATGGAGAATATCTTAGAAGACAAATTTATCATTCCTAATGCTACACGCGAAGGTCTATTTACAAAATGGAGGAAAGAATTTGGATATGAAATTTTTTTTTTCTGTTTAAAGGAAATACTAGTGTTTTCCCATAAGATGATGTCCTCGAAAATCAAGTTCATCTATCTATTAATTTCTGTGGAAGCGCTGCCAAAGACATCTTCAATTCTTGCAAAAGAGACTCCAACTTTGAATTCATCTCCAACTAAATTGATAGGAATGGGAGACATATCTATTCCATGGAGTTTTAATGAGCTTTTGAAAAAAAAATGAAAACTATGAGGACCTTCATGGAGTTCATGGAGTTATTGTAAAAAATCACGGTCTAGAAGATAGTCTTGTAAGATAGTTAATTGAGTGCATCCAAATTTTTCCAAGTAATTTGGTTAAGAAGCAATTTCTCCTTTTGGAGTGGTAATGCATGAATAAATAAATAAATAGTTGATAGAGGAGTCGAGCTCCGAGAAAGACAATGAAAATGAGAGTGAGAGCAAAAGTGAGGATGAAGGTAAATTTTTTATAATTTTTTCTACGAATTATTATTACAAAAATACTATAAACCAATCTCATGAAAAGTTGAATTTGATTTCTAGGATTGTATTACTAAAGAAAAAAGCTTATTTTTTTTAGTGTACCTCAATAATATCGGGTAGTTCACCAATAGAACACCAACATGATAAACTATAAGCCTTCAAAACCAACAAAAAAAATTTTAAGTTAAATTATTTTCTTTAAGATATCTCAGGTTAAAAGCATAGTTGAAAAATAGTGTTTTTGGACTTGGAATGTCTAAAAGAAATGACATTAATCTCTTATGGACAGGTCGAGTTTATGATGAAGTTCATTCTAAGTTCACATGGGTGAGTGAACTTAAATTCAAGTTTTGGATTACTAATACCCCCATTTTACTCTTGGTTAAAGCATCGTCTTAATGAGCCATGGCCGACGGTTGATGTGTCGAGCACTGTTAGTCATGTTAGAAATAATGTATCACATAATTATTGTCAAGTCAGTTATGGCCTAGGGCTGAGGTTTTTTAGAACATAGAGAGGGTACTAGAGCAAATTCACCCTTTGACACAGTAAAAGTAGACGAGATCCTACCCTAGAAAGCATATTCTTACTTCAACAGCTCTTGCATGGTACATCCATTAACCTTGACTAATGAGGTTCGAGAAAAACGACGGGAGCATACTAGATGTTCTAGGAGAAGTTGACTAGAGTTTCCTGCTAACCCTGACATATGATGAGATATGTCATAGGAAAGGCATCATAACCGTGGAAACATCTTTTCTTAGGGAGGTGTGCAAGGATTTGATTTCTTACCTCATCAAGAAAGATTTTAAAGAAGAGTTCTACTTCACCTTTCTCTTGGGACCAGAATTTCTTCCATTGTTTTTAACCTTAAGCTATATAGTTTCAACCTAGGATGTGTTTACAGACAACTTTTGGGCTCTATACATTTAATATGAATTGAAATATTGAAATGAGTAATTGCAATTATTCCACTGATTATAAAAAAATTAAAACTTAACCATTAGGTCCAAATTTGGAATGTCATATGAGAGATTTCATTATAATATGACATGTTATAAAACATTTGATGTTGTTCATTTACTTCTAATATGGTTTGCCTTGCAACCATGATAGGACCTAATTGAGGAAATGGAAAAATCAAACAATACTGCATGGTAGACCCTTTAGTTTGAGCTATACCAAATGACTTAACTGATTTTGGAGTCATATAACATTCTCATATGAACCGTCAAGTTCCTTGGTGAAGCTGTCCTATCGAGCTGACAAATTGGTCATTCTGAACAATCAAACAACACCTGTCAAGTATGATTTTAAGATGAAATGCTAGACTACTCACAAGGTCGACTAAATAGTAATATAAGACTTCTTCAACTAGCTTAATTAGCACATTATGCTTAAGAGCTCTCCAATGAGTATTAAATTCGATTGAGAACACTTAACCACATGACAAAAAGATTAAGATCACCTCATTATTCAAAGATCAATTGATTCAATAATAACTAGCTCTAAAGTTGAATTGATTAGTTTTAAATTATGTTGAAGGCCAAGTAAGTTGATAAGAATGTGACATCATGAGCTTTTAGGGGAGCCAATATCAAAATCTAATACTGTTTGAGATAATATTAAATGTCAATGTGAAAAGACGACATGAAATAATAAATTGGTGAATTTTGGAGATTCCTACCTAATAAGTAGCTATTTTTTAACATATGAATGATTCATTTATAAACAGAGGAACATTATTGCAGAAAATGAATCAAGGTCCCTAACCTTCTCCTCTTTGTTTTGATTCTTTCATTGAGACATGAGAGAAAATTAGACAAAAAAGAATCTCAAACTCATACATGCTGACAAAAAATAAAAACAATAATAAAAAATAATAAATTTACCAACTCTTGAGAGAAAGATGATTTAAATTAATTAATATTTTAATTAATTAATTTAATATTAAACAATCAAAATCCTGCTGGACTGCCCACATAAAAAGCTCGAAAATTATTTACCGGATTAATACCAATACAATTATAGAAATAGTTAATTACATGCACATCACTTAGGACATTCTTATTGACAAAAAAAAAAACTTCACTCAGACTTTTTGAACCATCAAACCAATATATTTACATATGTCCATTGAAACTTTGACAAAATTGAAAAATAGGGGGTTGCGATGTTATCCTGAATTTTGATAAATGAGTAAAATTTTAAAAAATGATTGCAATAGATTGCTAAATTTGTAAATAACAATATTTCAGAGTGTCATTTAACAAACCTACCTACAAAACAACTTTCAAGGGCACTTTCGTAATTTTTTCTTAAAATTTCACTTGGTTTAAAATTCTAACCAAAGATGAAACAGCGGTGCTCCTTGCAACGCCGAAAATACAAAATGGTTGGCGCTGACGCGGATTCACTGCGTCGGGGCGGGAGATGCCAGTTGCTGCCTTGGCTTGCATTCCGATTAAAAAACGCCACTAGATCGTCTTCTGTCGCCATTTCTTTTACTTCCTCGCTTCTTATAAGTTCTACCGCCTCCGTCTATAAACCATTAGCTAACACTTCAGACTTTCGGATCTCTGCCCTGGTTTCCTCCGGCGACCATGGGAGGTGATCATGGCAGCGGGAAGGCCGATATCTCCTTTGCTGGGAGATTCGCGAGTAGCGCCATCGCCGCCAGCTTCGCGGAGGTAAGCGGGAGCCATATACGATATATGGCCCTTTTGATTGAGTTGCTACCGCATATATCAAGGGTTTTGTTTTTTGTTTTTTGGTCTGGTCGATTGATCACTATTGCTTATGGTTTTGAGCTGGATGATCACTCTTGAGAATATAAGGGAACTAGCGAGCCGGTTGGGTTTTTTCATGATTCGGTTGTGTTTTATCTTTAATGCTGGCCTCTTTGAACAAAAGGCTCTTGAGTACCGTATATGATCATTCAATATAAGGTTTTATTTGATGTCTTTATCTCAAGTCCACGTGTCTTTATAATGCATGCAACAAATTTTGTAGTTTGGATGTGATTGCATCATTAACTTGAAGATTATTCGTTGGTCGGATTTACTCAAAACTTTGGTTATCTCAATATAATTATGTGATTGTTGTTTTTGTGGTGGTGTTTTGGAAATCTTGACTGTGGGACGCAGGGGATTTGGAGTTTGAGATAATGATTATGTAATTTTCACATGATGTAGCAGAAATGGTAAAATTATTTTATATTCTGGGCTTTAGTCAATTTGGGCTTTGAATTACAGCTAACGAAACGATGGAGAGTGATGATTACACTAGTTTGGCGATTCCTGATTCTATTTTGGGCTTAATCAAACGAGTCCTAACCTCCTTTTTGTGAACATCTGTTTATACTTGTGTTTTCATGGTTCTTTTTGCTCTTTCGTTAGCAGGTCAGAAATGGGTTTGCCTGTTAATTTCATCTACTTATAATTGGATACGTGTTCTCTTATGTTTCTTTGTTTAGGTGAGGATCTTAATGAGTTGAGAACTAGTTATCTTTTTTTTCCTTTCTATAATTCTTTTTTAACTGTTGGGCGGTGTTTGTCTGTCTTAGATTTACGTTAAATCGGATTTATCAAATCCTATACATCTGGATTTATCCAATCCCTGCTGTGACGAAAGAATTTGGGAACGAAGGAAAAATAAATTTGTCTTGCAATCGGATTTATGAAACCTGGATTTACATTCTAAAAATGACGGAATGCTAGAAAATTGCATTTAATAGGGCATTTGATTGATTGATTGATTGATTTATTTTGATTTTTGGCTGGATTTAAGCTAAATTCATGGCCAAATCTAATTAATAGTATGCTACCACACCCTTAGAGTTTGTGACCCAAACTTTGTTGGGCTTGGATCTAAAAATTCACCATGTAAGCAACCAAAATTATAGAAAATAATTATAGGGGATTTGGATGAATTAGTGGCCGATGAGAAGCTGGAGGGCGTGTTGAGGAGTTGTTCGAATTGGCCGATATCAGAGGAAGGGAGGAGATTTGTGGAGAATTTGGTGTGTGGTTGATAGGCACAAGAGTAGAGGATTTGGATGAATTAGTGGTCAANGAGAATTATAGCTCTAAAAATTATTATTGTTACCAGGATTCTCAAGATTATAAATGCTTAATCTCCCCAAGCAGGTTTGAATATATGTTCAAATGAAAAATTTTAGAATGACCTAGAAAAATTAATATAAATTATATCTCGTGAAAAAATAATTTTTATTGGAGAAGAGCTAGATGAGCATGCCAGTAGAGTGGTAGAAGATTTTAAAAGCCTTCATGGTGTTTATGATTTTAGAGTGACCAATGAAGAAGACAATCATATTAGATTTTATTTTAGCATATGATTTTTTTATTACCAATATTTGATTTTAAGAAAAAGATGAGCATATTATCTCTCATAAGAATAGATGTAATAAAATATAGATTGATTATTTTCTTTTGAGAAAAATAGATCATCATGATTATAAAGATTGTATGTTAATTCAAAGTTAAAATTTAAGTGCCTGATATTAATTATTAATTTTTAAGTTTAAGATGAAAGGTTAGAAAATAAAAAAATATAATAAAATATTATNTAGAAAAATAGATCATCATGATTATAAAGATTGTATGTTAATTCAAAGTTAAAATTTAAGTGCCTGATATTAATTATTAATTTTTAAGTTTAAGATGAAAGGTTAGAAAATAAAAAAATATAATAAAATATTATCATAGAAGAAAAAGTAACTTAAAAGACACAAATAAAATTATTTTATAAACAAACTTCAAAAACTTAAAATTTGAGACTTTCATGAAGAAACTAATACTATTTGAGATAAAGTAACGAGTGATTTTAAGCAAGTGCAAAGAATATGTTTAAAAAATTAAAAGAAAAAGCTTTTATGAATAAAAATAGTTGGTAGTGAAATAATAATGTACAATAAAAGATAAAAATAATTTTTATGTTATAAAAATATAATTAGATGTTAAAATCTAGAGAATTAGAAAAAGTATATGGTGACCTATAGAGAGTAAGAGGAAAATTTATAAAGCTAAAAGTTTTACTTTTAATGATCTATAAAGCTAAAAGTTAGTATATTAAATACACATCTATAAAGTAGTCAAACACAGAGATAAGAAAATTAAAGATTGAGTTCAAGTTAAATATATTAAGAATAAAATGAAAATGCACTTCTTATAAATGAGGATATTCAATATTGATGTGTGAGATATTTTGATAAATTTTGCAATAAAAATTATGAAAATACAATAGAATTTAGTAATCTTAATATCTTAAATAATAATATTTTTTTCACTATTACATTAGTGAAATAGAAGTTCAAAAGGCTTTAAAAAAAATAAAATGTAAAAAAAATTAGTAAGATTTGATAGTATTTCATTGGAAGAATGAATTCTTCAGGAGATCTATAAATTTCTTAGCTTACTAAACTAATTAATATCATTTTAAAAACAAAAATGATACCGTATGAGTGAAAAAATAGTCTTTTTGTTCATATTTTTACAAATACGGGAATGCACAAGCTAATAAGTCATACATTAATGTTATGGGCGAGAATAAATGAACGTATGTTACGACATAATAAAATTTTTTTTCAAAATTGGTTTGGATTGATGTCAGGCAAGTCTACTATGGAAGCTATACATTTATTGAGAGATTTGATGGAGAATTATAGAGAGATTAAGAAGGATCAACGTATCACTTTTGTTGATTTAAAAAAATGTTATGATAAGGTTCTAAGAGAAGTACTTTGGAGTGTTCTAGAAATAAAAAAATATTTCTATTACTTATATTAAAGCCACTAAATATATGTATGCTAGAGCCTTTACTTTTGTTCAAACGCACGGATGATTGAAGGATGATTGACCGAGTATTTTTCTATTTCATTCGGATTATATTAGGGATCAATTTTAAGCACATATATTTTTGTTTGTTTATGAATGAGCTCAATGGACACTTACAGGTGGATGCACCTTAGTGTATGCTTTTCACTGATTATATCCTTCTTGTGGATAAAATTAGAGAGAGTTCAGGAAAAACCTGATTTATAAATGTCAAGGAATAACTTGATTTAAATATTTTGGATTTATTATTCAAAGTGATGGTGATATAAATGGGGATGACATTAGTAGATTTACGTTGGGTTGTTGAGGTGGAGGAATGCATTTGGCTATTGTGAGTTAGGAATGTGCCACTGAGACAGAAGAAAATTTGATAAGATCGTGGTGAGACCTGCAATGCATCATGGTGCAAAATATTGGCATCCATAATAGAGACAAAATAAAATTAAATAATGCAAAGATGAGAATGCTCAGTGGAAGTGGTTTGACACTTGTAGATAAAATGTCAAGTGTGNAGTAGAGGATTTGGATGAATTAGTGGTCAATGCAGGGATGAGGATTAGTGGGTTTAAAATAGATTACTTGGAGGTGAAGTTGGTGGAGGAACTTGACGTTGGGGAAATGCGGTTTCATGAAAATCCACATGTTGAGAAATGATGATTTTAGATGTGTGAGGATTATAGCATTTGAAACCTTTGTGGTTTGGAGAGTAGACAAGAAAGCAAGGTGTGGATCGAGTAGCTAGCTTGGGTGGTATGATGAGTTTCAACCATGGGTGGCAGAGGCCACCAAACACTTTTAGGTGAGAGTATGTAGGAGGGTTCTTGCATAGGAGTTTGTAAGGAGCAAGCTATTTGGTAATTTTGGATGGAATATGAGGTAGACGGTGGCTTCAAGCCAAAATTTGAGAGGAAGGGATGCATCATGCAATAAGGTCTGGGTGGTTTCAATCAAGTGGCGGTGTTTGCGTTCTGTCACTCTATTTTGTTGGGGTGCATATGGGCAAGAGAATTGGTGGATTATACCTTGTTGATGAAAGGATTGTTTGAGATTAAAGTTATATTCACCGTCGTTATCAGATCAAAAAATTTTAATGGTTGTATTAAATTGATTCTTGAGCGTTTGCAGGAATCACAAACATAACTGGGGGAGTTCGGATTTATGCTTGAGAGGATATACCCAACAAAATTTAGAGTACTCATCAATGAAACTCACATAATAACAAAAACCTTGATTTGATAATATTGAAGATGGACCTCATACATCTGAGTGTATAAGCTGTAAAGATAAGGACATATTTGAGGAGCTAGATGGAAAAGGTTGCATATGACTCTTGCTGCATTTGCAACTATTACATAAAGGAAAATGATAATTGATGCTAGGTGCTGGTTGCTACTTGGATAGATGGTGTAGAGTGTCTGGATATGTCCAAACCTTTTGTGCCACAATATAGATGTTTGTATGGAGGTAGACAAAACTTGATGAGCAATGAAAGTAGATGGATAGTCTTGTGAAGTAGGAATAGAGTATAACCCCTTGGAGCTATGGCCACAAAGCAGGATTTTTATCAAAAAGAATAACAACATTATTATCTGCAATGATTTTATGAACATATAATAGATTGTGGGAAAGGGATTGTACATGCCATCTGGAAGGAAGGCATAGAGAGCGAGTTGGTGTAGGAAGGATTCCATCACCTGCGTGTTTCACCTCTATGGGTTGGTCGTTTCCCACAAGAACCTGTTCAGCGGCTGGTGTAGCTAGTTGAAGTTGGTTGAGGTCTATCATGAAATGAGTTGTAGATCCAGAATCAAGAACCCATGACGATTCAACTTGCAACGCCTTATTAGTGGGTGTATATTCAAGATTCGACCGGTGTCAGCAATGTGTAGCCGAGTGGCCAAATTTATTGCATATTTGCCACACTACTGAAGAGCGGTTGATGTGTAGCCTGATTTGGGTCGATTGGAGTTAGATGGCTGATTTCTTCCACGACCACAGGATCAAGTACTTTCGCGTCCACAGTAGGCATTCATTGTCGTTTGTGGATTGGCCAAGAGCCCCACTTTTTGTTGATCCGTAGCTTGATTAATTTCCTCGCTGCACAATAAAGCATAGAAGTCATCGAGCTTCATAGTTTGTAGTTGCGTATGGCCGTCTTGACTGCTTGATAGTTGGATGGTAATTCGTTTAAAGTGTAGAGGATGATATCCGCTCGATCTATATGTCCTCCTGCAGCGGATATATTATCTGCCAACGTTTTGATAGTGGAGAGGTACTGACTCATGGATTGGGCATTCATGGAAAGATTATGAAGCTCGTTTTTCAACTGGATTAGTTTTGATCTATTTATTGGTTGAGATGCTTGGCTAAGGTATTCCAAACTTCAACAGTGGTGGCTAAATGAAGCACATAAGACAAAATTGCAAAGAAATGATTGAGAACAAGGTTGCGGTCAAGTTTTCATCAATTAAGATCCAGTTTGAATATTGAGGGTTTGGTGTTGGGTTATCTTCAATGGAAGAAAGAAATTTAGGTGGACATGGGGTGCTTCCTTGTAAGAATCTAAGGAAGCCATTAGCCGGAAAGGTCTTGAGTACTTGTGCTCTCCATATACGGTAGTTTTCAGCTGAAAGGGGATTTGATTGAAGTTTTTCAGGTTATTTAGTAGGAATTTCAGTGCAAGAGGGATAGCATTAGTTGGCATTGTTTCCATTAAGGAGAGGTGGACATTTAGGACAGTTTAGAGAGTTGAGGTTGGAGAACATAAAAGAATATAAGGATCCTTACTTCTGTAGAGTTTCTAAATCGGTGATCCTTGTTGCCGGCTCCAATCGAAGCGACCCTTATTGTTCCCGGTGCCTACTAGGTGCGATCGTCTGTAGCGGTTTTGGAAGAAGCTCAAATGACCTTGGGCGGCAGCTCTGATACCATGAAACGGGAAGCAGAACAGGGAAATGACAGCTAATAATTTTTTATACCATAACCGAGAATAGTAGAGGATAGGCATATATGTAGTGTTGAATATTCCTTTAGCTGTACATAGCTTATTACCTAATTACCCCGAAGGAGTTATAAGAAGTGTGCACTTCACCTTAGTCTTTTAAGGTTATGTAATGAAGCCTGTCTTGGTGTATTTTGGTTGTGATGTGACCCAAATTTTGTTGGGCTTGGATCTAAAATTCACGGCTTGAGCAACCAAAATTATAGAAAAAAATTTTAGGGGATTTGTGGTGATAGCAGAGGGATTATGTGAACCCTTATGTTTTTAGGATTGATTTAGTTAAAAGTTTTTCTTACACTAGTGTATTATAATATTTCCACTAGGGTTTTGCATTTGTGAAGGGAGTCAACTGACTAACCCTGTTGCTCCACTTTGTAATCTTTTTCAAAAGTAGTGAATTTTCTTATCCTCTACCTGTGAGTTTTCCCTCGAACTTTTCATGTAAAACTATGTTTTTCTCTTTGCTTCTTTTACTGTTTATTGCATTAATTTCTTAACATTTTATCTCCAATTCTATTCTCCTTTTCTTTGATTGCAATTGTTCGTTACTACTAGTAAAAAAAAAGAGAGTAATTTTCACTCTCTGGCGTATTGCATCATACTTCCATATTTCATATATTTCTAATTTTTGGCTTAAATAAAAAAAATTACAAATTTTGCGTCCTTGTTTTGGATGATTTATTTTCATTTACTTCAAACTTGAAAAAAACCTTGTTGTAAATGGAAATATGGTAGTATCTCTTAATCCAAGGCTTTGACTTATCAAGAAAGAAACTTTTACCAATTTTTTATTGCAGCGTTTGTGCAAAGTTTAGCTTTGCCAGTCATTCTATAAATTGGTTATTGCATTTTGATCGGCACATACATGACTAATCTGCAACTTCTTTCTGATAAATTTTCTATATCAAATACATGAAGAATACCTAAACAGAAAAAATATGAAGCTCCTTGGATCAAAATCATTAAAGCTCACATATGTTATGCTGAATTGGGTGTTTCTTTAGCAACATTTAGTTTCTCACTGCTGTCATCAATTTTTTATAATTATGCTTCTATTGTCTTAAATGTTCTTACAATTTTTAAAATCTGAAATTTTAGTAAAATTGAGCAATGTCCCTTTTTCTTTCATGATTTTATTGATTTAGTGGCTTTTTTTTGTATAGTAATTTTAATTACCTTCAGATTTGTACCATCCCGTTGGACACAGCAAAAGTCAGGCTTCAGCTACAAAGGACAGCTATCTCAGGAGATTCGGTAGCTCTACCGAAATATAGGGGAATGTTAGGGACGGTAGCGACAATTGCCAGGGAAGAAGGCCTACAATCACTCTGGAAGGGTATTGTTCCCGGCCTTCATCGTCAGTGCCTTTTTGGGGGGCTCAGGATTGGCTTATATGAGCCGGTAATTCGGAATTCCTTACAGAGATAGACATAATAATAGAATTTATGTCCTCATTGTATTCTATTTCTTCTTTGCAGGTCAAAAACTTTTACGTTGGAGAAAATTTTGTTGGAGACGTCCCTCTTTCTAAGAAAATCCTTGCTGGTCTTACAACTGGTTTGTATTTCCAAG
This sequence comes from Phalaenopsis hybrid cultivar, assembly GCA_002079205.1. Classification (NCBI taxonomy): domain Eukaryota; kingdom Viridiplantae; phylum Streptophyta; class Magnoliopsida; order Asparagales; family Orchidaceae; genus Phalaenopsis; species Phalaenopsis hybrid cultivar. Next base: position 144,384 of record JXCR01149139.1, read on the forward strand.
GATAAGAAAAATGAAATTTTGCACATTTTCTTTGTAGGAAACCCTAAATGTCATGTTGTTGATGAACTCAAGACTCTTTCGTGACTATACTTTTACTTTTGTTGGTATCAACCCATTTTAGTGTGCTTTTCATTCTTAAAATGCAATATGAATTTTCTGTTTCTAAATCAGGTGCTTTGGCGATTACAATAGCAAATCCAACGGATCTGGTTAAAGTAAGACTTCAAGCTGAAGGGAAACTTCCACCTGGTGTGCCAAGACGTTATTCGGGAGCACTTAATGCTTATTCTACAATAATAAAACAGGTGAGAATTATAAATGTGGCAATTTGCATTTCTCCAATACTTATATTAATAAAATTTTATAAAATCTAATACTAGGAAGGACTAGGGGCTCTATGGACNCTTCCTGATTTGTCGTATCAGATGCATCTGCTATGGTAAAATAATGTGCTGTAAGAGTTT
>JXCR01149139.1:167721-230051 GCA_002079205.1 Phalaenopsis hybrid cultivar
CGGTTCATCCCCACGCATCCCACGCCGGCCCGACCGGCCCAAAGCGTGTAGAAGAACAGCGGGTCGGCGGCGAGCGCGGCGGCCCGCGCTATCAGCAGGCATCGGTTCCAGCGCTGAACCGCCGGGCTCCGGGGATCGAGAACCGATCCGAAGAAACCTCGAGCGGTTACCGCCGCCTGCAATGGCGGCGGAAGAGAGCCGACGCCGCCGATGGGGATTAGGGAAGATCCGGCGCCGGCGCGCCACTGGGGAGCCTGCGCGCGACCGCAGCTGGTGGAATGAAACGCCGGATTGCCGGGTTGGGTGCAGGCGTAGCACTCCACCGGCGTCGGAACGGCGCCGTGATCTTCGTCGACGGCGGAGGTTTTCCGACGAATCAATTGGCGGAACCATCTGCGAAGAAATTTTGGGGCGCATTGTTAGGGATTTGTTTTTATGAGTTGGTTGGTGGTCAGAATGGAGCTTACCGGGTGTTCGAGATCGGGGGCGTGCGGTGGAGGAAGGTGGGAGCGGGCGGCGGCGGAAGGGCCGCCGGAGAGGGTTTGGAAGAGGGGAGGGAAATATGGAGTTGGGAGGGGGAGGGAGAGGTGGAGGTGAGAAGAGAGTGATCGGAGAAGCTCATGACCTCTTTCAGCTATATACTGCACTGATACGACCAGATTATGGGGGGATTAGGAGGTTTTGCCGATTCTTATAGCTGCGATGAGGCGCCAGGCTGGCTTGAATGTGCCACGTCACTTTCTATGTGGGTGGAGATGATGACGTGGAGGAGCGAACAAATGCCAGGCTGGCTCGACTATTTACTTGGCCCAAATCTATTTTTAAATATGTGAAAAAGGAAGAACAATTTTGTTTGCTCTGTCTTGGAAGGAAATGATGCTTATTTTCTTCGAGTTTCACAACTGCTCCTTCAAAGAGGAACATATATCTCAAATGCACTCTTAATTGAAATCGAGCACTTTGTGTGATTTGTTGCTTCACAATTGCTCTGAAGCTTCTCATAGGCATTATTGTGATAAGCTCGTGAGCTTCTTCTAATTGGTCGATCAGCTCATCATGATTCTTAATTATATTTCATCATCCTCAACAAATCCTCGATGACAACAAGCACGTAGAAGTGCTTAGAAACTGACATTATCTGGTTTGTATTCTCTTTTATCATGGACTCAATAGCCCCATATCAAGTTCCTCTCTCCCATTCATTATCAATCATGGCATTAAGGCACGCTTAAAGAACACGCTCTTTGTTCTCATTTTTTGAAAGATGTCCATGGCTTCTCATATTTTCATATTTCATGAACAAGCTAATGAGAGTAATGCAAATAAACATATTCATTCTCAATTGATTTATAAATACATAAAATGAATTCATACAACCTCATAAAAAGCATCAAGAAAATCACTACCACACAAAAAATTATGATTTCACCATGCTTAGAGTTCAAAAAGATCATCTTACTAAACCGCTTTTGTGCCTTTTTACACTTCATGTTATATATATGGTTGGTGATCATTGTAAAATGGTTAGACATTTTATCAAATATGTGACATTTGTTGCTAATATGGGACAATAAAGAATATGATAAAAAGAGNATCTGTAGTTTTATACTTGTATGATTAGGATGTAAAAATTCATGTTAGCATGTTATTTCAATTTTCATTCCTGCCTATATAATTATCTAATGCTAAACTGTTTAATATGTTAAAAATTTAAGTTTGGGGGTGGGATGAAAAACATTTTCAAAACTGGAATTTTATTTGTTCTCAAATGTACTACAAGCGAATTTGATTTTAAAAGAAAAATTGATTATGTATATGAAGTTATATTAGGGAAGTGAAATTTGATTTTAGAATGAGTAAGAAAATTTAGTTAAAATTTTTAGTAAAGAAGAAAAACTTTAAGTTCAAAATTTTTAGTATAAAAAATGATTAATATAAGTGACTATCTTTAGTAAGAAAAGTTGTATTTTTAAAAAATTTAGATAATTTAGACTTTTATTTTTAATACTTAAATTTCTTTTATTAAAATGATTTTCAAAACTATTATTATATTTATAAAGTAAAAGTTTTATATCAAAACTTTACTGTAGGAAAGGAGAAGTGGAACTCAAAATCATTAAAAGTCTATCCAGATATAATAATCTTTGCCTGAAAAAGAAAAAGAAGAAAAAGAAAAAGAAAAAGAAAAGAAGACGAAAAGAAAAGAAAAAGAAAAGAAATGTGAGGGAGGAGAAACTTGAGGATTAGTGCCTAATCAAAAATTGGTTCTATATTTGATCTTTTTAAAGTATAAGACTTCATAAAATCTTAAGCTTGTAAATATAATATAGTAAGTAAAATTATTTTTAATAAAAAATTTTAAGTAGAGAAAATAAAAGAACTAAAATCTAAATTTAGAGAACCTTACAATATTTTTTGAATTAGATAGAAACTCATATTTTCATAGTTCTTAACATTAAAAGTTTTCAAATTTTAAGTTGGTCTCATTTACTAGATATTTTTTATAAATTGGACTACTATATTTCTAAATCTAAATTTTAGTAACTCCTAAAGAAACTCATATGCATATCATACATATTTGGTTTTTAAAGATTGAAGTGTCACTTAAGGACAAATAACATTTTAAGTTTGGGAGATTTTGATACACTTAAAATATATAATATTTTTAGACACATTTTTATACCTATTTTTGAGATATTGCGCTTTAATAGAAGGTATTTTTGTATTTTTCTTGCAGATACAAGTAAAAATGGAAAAAAAATGTTTAAAGGAGTGAAAAAGTATCAAATTTGGAGCAAAATTGTGAAAAATTATGCAAAAGAGTTTTGACGCCTAAGCTCTAGATCCGACGCTTAAGCACCAGTTAAATAGAGAAGGTCACCGCCTAAGTACCGAGACCCCGCGCTTAAGCGCTAGTGGCAATTACTAGATGAGTAAAATTAGTTTTCATGAATTTCAAAGAGTTTTTTGAGGAACACATTAGCTTAATATGTGGTTGTAACCACCATGGATGAAAATTATCATGAAAGGATGCGTCTCTTGGAAAAATACATCGAACCAAGACACATTTTGAAGAGATCCAAGGAACCTCTTAGAAAACTATAAAAGAATGAAGAGATGACTTAGAAAGAGTACTGAAAATATTGATAAGTTTTCAAAGTTCTTCTCTAGGAGTTAGTTCGGAGAGATTTTCAAGAACCACTTTTTATTTACTTTATCCTTTTTGTTATTTTGTTTTAAGNCCCCACAAATTGGTTTATTATTTTAGGTTCTGATAGGAGAATGTTAGCCCCCATGTGGAGGGAATGGAGGGAACTCTAGATTGAGAGCTAGTATCTTCCCTGCCTAGCAGGTCTTCAGAACTATTCAAACTTTAAATTAGCCAATATTCTTTATAACATCTCTAGCCTAGCCTGTCTTCAGAACTATTCAAACTTTAAATTAGCCAATGTTCTTTATATCATCTCTAGTAAGGGTTCTGCCTAGCCGATCTTCAGAACTATTCAAACTTTAAATTAGCCAATGTTCTTTATAGCAACTCTAGTAAGGGTAAAAAATATTATTACTTCTATTTAGCACAGCATAATTTGCATACTTCCACAATAAAATTCTTATACTTATTTCTAATTCATGATAAGAAGAAAGATATTTCCATATTAAGTACTTTTCTTCTATAAAAACTTTAGTTATCTTTTTACTGTTTTGTTAAAATATCAAAAATACCAAAAATATTTAAATTTTAAATCCTGCAAAAATTATTTTTAGTTTAAGTAATTATCTTTTTAAAAATAGAAAAAATTTACTAAAAAGTGCATATTGCATAATCTACCCTGTGGGTTCGATATTCAGGTTTTAATAAAAAAAGTCTTATATTACTTGATAACGACACATATACTTGCCTAGTATCCCAATATAAATATATATAAATTAAAAAGTAAAATTCTTTTTTTTTTACTTCAGGATCAAATTTTTGGTTTTGTTGCAAAATAAGTAAATATAAGTGAAAAATACTATCAGAACTATTGCTATACTGTGCATAAGCATTCAGTATGAGATCAATCATCATGAACCATAAATTTAATCCTCAAAGGAGATTGAACCGTATGATGAAAGAAGTTGTCAAGAAAGAAATTTTAAAATGGTTAGATGTTGGATTAATATATCCTATTTCAGATAGTGCTTGGGTGAGTCTAATTCATTGTTTTCCAAGGAAATGAGGTATGACTATCGTAGCAAATGAGAATAATGAATTAATACGAATAAGACAAGTCACTGGATGACGAATCTGCATAGATTATCAAAAATTATATTTGGCCACCAGGAAGGATTACTTTCCTTTACCATTTTTAGATCAATTATTAGAAAAACTAGCTGGGAACAGATATTTTTGCTTTTTAGATGGATATATCAGATATCATCTGATACCTATTGCTCTAGAGAAGCAAGAGAAAATAATGTTTACTAGTCCTTATAGATTATGTAACGCACCTGAAACATTTCAAAGATGTATGATGTCAATTTTCAGTGTTTTAATTGAAAAAAGGATTGAAGTTTTTATGGATAATTTTTCTGTGTTTGAAACTTCATTTGAAACAAATTATTTAGAGAAAGTTATAAAATGATGTGAAAAGATGAATCTCATATTAAAGAAGGAAAAATGTTAACTCATGGTTGCATGAGGAATTGTACTTGGGTATAAAATTTTGGAAAATGACATGAAAGTAGATCCTACAAAAATACAAGTTAAATCTACCCTACCTCCACCTACCACTATAAGAGGAGCTAGGAGTTTTTTAGGATATGCTAGATTTTACAGACAATATATTAAAGATTTTCTTAAAATTACAAAGCCTTTATGCCAACTTTTTGAAAAAGTTACAAAATTTGATTTAATCAAAGGGGCATTAGAGCCTTTGAAACATTGAAGGAAAACTTGATCACTGCTCCTATAATTGTTTCAAATGATTAGGATAAACTTTTTGAATTAATGTGCGATGCAAGTGATTATGCAATTGAAGCTGTTTTAGGGCAAACATATAATAAAATTTTAAAAGTTATATATTATACTAGTAAAACTCTTAATGATGCTCAAATTAATTACACAACTAATGAAAGAGAGTTATTAACAATTATTTATGTTTTTGAAAAGTTTAGATCATATCTAATTGGATCTAAATGTGTTGTGCATATGGACCACTCGACTATTAAATATTTGATGAAAAAAATGATGTGAAACCAATATTAATTAGATGGGTACCTCCGATGCAAGAAATTAATTTTATGGTAATCGATAAAAATGGACTGATAATCAAATTGCTGATCATCTATCAAAGTTGAAACAGAAAGAAATCATTATTTTAGAAAAATAAATTAATGAAACTTTTCTTGATGAATAACTTTATGTCGTTAAAGGATGGGACATACCGTGGTATGTTGATATTGTGAATTACGTTGTTAGTGATATTATACCATATGAACTGACAGAACAACAAGAAAAGAAATTCATTCATGATGCAAAATCTTATTTTTAGTATGACCCATATTTATACAAATAATGCAAAATTTTAGTTATGATAAGATGCGTGCCTTATAAAGAAATTCAAGAAATTATCCAAAAATGTCATGATTCAAAATTTGGAGATCATTTTGGGAATAATTAAACTATTCATAAAATTTTACAATATGAATTTTATTGGCCTACTCTATTTAGAGATGTTAATATATATATATATATATATATATATATATATANAATTAATTAAAATTATTAATTGAAAAAATAAGCATATATTAAATTATATTTAAATAAATATTTTAATGTAAATAATAAAATTTAAATCTCACCCTATCCTTAATATTTTATGACTGTATGATTAGGGTTATCAAAACGAATCATTTCTCGTGAATAGCTCGAATCCGGCTTGCTAAGCAAACGAGTAGAACACGAATAAATCTTTTAAGTATATAAAAATGAGTCAAACACGAATACTAATAATTTTAACGAGCTAAACTTGAACAAAATCTGAGCTCGCTCAAGCTTCACTCGTTGCACCCTTAATTCAAATAATATGTATAATAATATGCAACATAACGTCATCCCCACTCCCTCCATTACCAACTTCCTGAAACGCACCGCATTTCCAAACAGCTGAACCAAACACTCGCCTTCCACATCAAAATCCCTTCCTATAAACGCACCCCAACTCCCAAATCCATACCCTCATCTCCCACCCTTTTCTCCCAACCCTAAACCCAAAGCTCCCATCTTTCCCCCAAAAAACTCCACCTTTTTACAGTTCTGCAGCGATGAGCAGAGAAACCAGAACCATCCGCGACCACCTGAGCCGCTTTGTCCAAAAGCCGATCCGCCGCGCGCGCGACTACTACGTGCGCATCATGACCGACCTTGCCGGCCGCGTGCACTGCTGCTCGGTGGCTGCGGCGGTGACTTATCCCTGCATCTACGCCGCCGATGTGCCGAAGAGCTATAACTACAGGGGCGCACAGCTCTGCTCTGTCGATGAAGATCTACGCGATCTCATCCGCTTTGCATCTCGGAGCAGTTTGGGGGGGGAAGTGAGGATGGGGCAGAGATTGATGTTGTCTGGGAGAAGGAAGTATGGTGTTGCGGCGGTGGTGCCGCTGTGAAAGAGGAAGGGAGGGGAGTTTTTGTCCATTTTTCTGCTGTGTGCGAATGCTGCTAGGACGTTTATGTTTGTAGTGCTTGGATTTTAAGTATTTTTTTAGTGTGTTTTAAAGTATGGTATAGTATAGTATACTTTTTTTTTTTTTGTTCAGAGTTACTTGATAATTGAATGAATTAATATAAAAAATTTCTTTTTTTTTTTTCTTTATCAGAGTGATAGAACAACTAAGATTCTAAATTGATAAATTATTAAATTTATAGTTGAACAATTACATATTTATATCTGTTGAACCTAGTTCTAAGAGGGAGAGAGCATGAGGGCAGAGAGCGAACGAGAAAGAGAAGGGAAGAGGTGAGAACTGAGCAAGATGAGGGAGATCATGGTCTAGTGGGTGGAAAGTCGGAATTGAGTTGGATCATATCGGATCAACGAGATCTTGTTTACATTTAATACCCTCAATTTGTAAGGTTTGTCTTTCATAAAATGACATGTTTAGGCATNATTTAAGCATGTGGATTGGATTTCATGGGACCATTTATAATTTCATTTGGAAATGTATATATATTGATTGTAGTGGATTATGTGCCAAAATGAATTGAAACAATCACTTTACTTCGATGTGATGCTCAGAGAGTTTCAAACATTTTAATCAAAAATAATTTTACAAGATATGGAATGTCGAGAAAAATCATAATCTATGGAGGATCTCATTTTAGAAATGCAAGAATTGCTAAGCTGGTGAAAAAATATTATATTATGCATAGGATTGCAACTGCTTATCATACCCAGACTAGTGGTTTAACAGAAGTATCTAATCCTGAAATTAAAAGAATTTTAGAAAAAAAATTGTGAATCCTAATAAATTAGATATGTTTACTAGATTAGATAATGCATTATGGGCTTACAGAATAGCTTATAAGACACCTATAGGAATGTCCTTGTATAGATTATATTTTGGGAATACTTGTCACTTACAAGTAGAATTGGAGCAAAAAGGTTATTGGGCTATTAGGGAGTTCATTTTCAATTTAAAAGATGCTGGTGAGAAAAGATTATTGCAATTGAATGAGCTTGAGAAAATTAGGAATGAATCTTATGATAATTCTAGGAAATATAAGGAGAAAATAAAAGAATGGCATTAACAGCAAAAAAATAAAAAATAATTTGAGCTTGGACAGAAAGTTTTGTTATACAATACAAGATTGGAATTATTTCCAAAAAACTAAAGTCTAGGTGGAAAGGGCCATTCACAATTGTAAAAGTTTATCCCTATGGAGTTGTTAATATTTAAAATCCCAAGATTGGAAATATATTTAAAGTGAACGCGTACGGATTGAAACCATATTTTGATGGACGAAGACAAGCTTTTAAAGAAATTTTAATGTTGGGTCACCCAGAGTAAAGACTGGGAATGTCGGGCTGACGACATTAAACCAAGCACTTTGTGGGAGGCAACCCATTTTATCGTTGTTTATTTTTATTTATTTATATTTATTTGAAGTGTTTCATATCTTTGTACTTTTATAAATTCTGTGTATTGGAGAAAATTAAAATTAAGAAAATATTTTAAAACATTTTTATTTACCCAATTTTATGGAAGATTTGAGAATTAAATGCATTTAAATCAAAACAGTGGAAATTTTGGAATGGGTGCCAGATTGGAGCTTAAAGTGCCACTTTCTAGAAAGCTACCGCCTGAAGTACCAAATTCAGCGTCTGAGGCACTGTGGCGACGAAAATGACTTAAAATGTTTCAAGAGGCAGTTTTTGGCAGGTTCTCCTCTTTATAACTCCCAAAAACTGATTCTTAAGCATATTTTAGAGAGTAAAATGAGGGATGAGTCACCATTTTGTAAATTCAATGGGTTTTCACACTAAAGATACCGTGAGATTTGAACTTTTCAACCATAGAAAGTTTGTCATTTTTAATATGCAGAAGTTATATGATCAAATTTTTGTAAAGAAAAGACTAATCAATGAAAGGAGATTTGTGAATCAAGGATTCAACTCACTAAATACTTGAGTGGAAGAGATTATTGCGTAGAGACTTTTGGAAGTGTTTTGTTATACCACTGCCACTGTAGGTTTCCTTGTGGTGAAAGAGTTTTACGCAAATCTTCATCAAATCAACCAAGGAACTTTTTGTATGCAAGGCAGATGTGTACATATTACTCCTTCAAGAAGAAACGAAATATTTATGATTGAAAGTGTCCCTATTTGCCACTATGCAAATTTTACCCCTTCAAGAGAAAATATGAACGAACTCTATCGATTTCTTACTGATGAAGATGCAAATTAGAAAGCCAAAGATGATGGAAATGTAAGTTTTTCTTCATCATTGTTGAATCCTGCATCTAAGGCGTGACATTTCTTTATCTCATCAAAATTACTCCCAACTATGAAAATCAGTAAAGTAACTCAGAAGAGTGCTATATTAAATTAATGTATTCAAACTGGGAAACCAATTGATTTGCGTGTAATAATTGTGAAATTGGTTTTGGGTTTGATTGTCAATGCATCTACTACTAGACTAGGTAGCCCATCCATTATTTTCCTACTGTGCAGTCAATCACAAGTGCCTTATGAAAGTTGGGAAAAAGTGTTTCTCCTTGGTAAGCCTATGGATGCAGAAGTTTATTGCAATTGCATAGGAATGGGAGATAAGAATGATAAGAACTTACTGATGGATCAATCATCCTAGAACTCATCACCTATTCAGCCTTACTTCAATTCGAATGCACTTTTGAAGAGGATCAAGAAGATAGAAAAAGTGGTACAAAATCTTATGCATGCAATTGGGAATATTATTGAGATGTTGTATCATCTAGATTGGAGGATGAAAGAAAATTTTGAACATACTGGACATATTGAAGAAGGGTTAGTTTGTATGTTCAAGAAACATGTGTGGATCGAGGATGATTCGACAGATGAATTTCCTTATCGACCTTTTTACAACTTTTACGTGCACTACCAATCCATTGGAGATATCTAAGAGGACGAGAGTGAACACAAAGATGCAGATTTAATATTGCTTAATTATGTTATGGTGTTGTGTTGGATTGTATTTACTTTCATTGTTGAACTTTATTTATGTCTCTTGTTGAGTATTTTAATACTTAGATTTTAATTTTAGGATGTTTGGTTTGCTTTAGACACTGAATGAGAGTTAGTTGGCTTGAAAAATGTTAGTTTGTAATAGAGTAGATTAAATATATAAATGTGAGTTTTGTGTTGTTTAAGAGAATTTTATGTTAGAAAGTTGTTTAATTATGAGTATAAGTGTTTATTTGAGTTACTTAGAGGTTAACGTAAAGCGATACGTAGTAGATTTCTACAAAAAAATTAAATCTGGAAAATTTTTGCGTCAGCGCCTAAGGCGCCAAATTTCTGAAAACGCTTAAATGGGTTAAAAACTGCTTAAATGTGTTAATCTGTAGGGTAAAATATGAAAAACTATATAGTTAACTATATCAGTGTACCACAGAACATGCATATACACCTAAAATATATAGCATTAATGTACACATTTTTATACCTATTTTTTAGGATATTGCGCTTTAATAGAAGATATTTGTTGTTATTCTTTCAGGTACAGTTAAATGGATGCAAAATAAAGAAGGTGTGCAAAAGAAATATGACGCCTAAGTGCCTAGGACTGACACTTAAGCCCCAGGAGAACAGAGAAGGCCATGCTTAAGCACAAAGGACCTCTCGTTTACTTGTCAGAGGCAGTTAATTGATGATTCAATGAATTTGGATGAATTTTTGAAGGGCTGCTTGAATCAAATCTTGGTGAAAACCTAGATTATGGTTAATGGGCATGAAATTACATTCAAATGGCTATTGAAAGGAGGCAACTCTTGGAAGGTTCATTGAATGTGGACACATTTTTGAAGAGACACTAAAGTAGGACTTGAATTGAAGAGAAGAGGCAGCCGCCCCACTCTCTTTGAGACTTCTTTATACTGTCCCTCTCATAGAATAATTAAGATACTTTTAGAGAGAAGAAATGTAGGAGTCGTAATTATGTTAATAGAAAGTATTGTAAGAGAAAGGAAGATATTCAAAGGAACTTCAAGAGTTTGGTGGAGAGGAACTTGAGATAAATTTTTATCTTTGTGACTACATTTCATTTTAATTTAGACTTCTTGTGTGTTTACATGATTTCTACTTTTAAAATTAAATGTTATTGTGTTTTCTCCATGAATTTTGAGTACTTTTCTTTAGCTTTTTCTTAAAATGGTATGTAATTAAATGTTTGATGGAAGTTGTGAGAAATATTGATCTTTAATGCCGGAATAAGTTGAAATGATTTAATCCTTGTACTTCATTTACTTTCTAATTTGACCAATTAAGATTTTAATATTTGTTATAAGAAAATGTAAGATATGGGATGGTATTATCTCAGTTAACTATTGGTAAGAATCACATGAGATTGTATGGATGAGAACGTAATTCATTTGGTTGAGTGCAAAAAAATAGGGAAATAAACTTTGAAGGGTGTAGAGGTAGAGTACTTAGAGTGATAAGCTAAAGTCCCCAAATCAGTTTATTATTTATAGGTCTTGATAAGAGATTTTAGCCCTCCAGGTGGAGGGAGAAGAGGGAACTCTAGAGTAAGAGCTAGTATCTTCTATACCTAGCCCGTCTTCAGGACTATTCAAACTTTAAATTAGCTAATGTTCTTTATAGCATATCTAGTAAGGGTGAAGAATAATATTGCTTATTTTTGGCACAACACAATTATATATTTCCACAACATAATTCCTATGCTTGTTACTGATTCATGATAAGGAAAAAAATATTTTACTTTTATTGCTTTCATCTTACAAAAATGTAGTTAAATTTAGTTAGTTGTTTACTTTATTTTCAATTATCAAGAATTACAAAAAAGAATCAAACTTTCATTCCTATTATAACATCTATATTTTGAGTAAGAACATTTTCGAAAGTAGAGATTGTTTTCTAATTTCACTTAAAAGATTAAAATTCTCCCTGTGGGTTCGATATTCTGGGCTTAATCAAAAAATCCTATATTACTTGATAACGATACATATACTTACGCAACATCCCCATATTTAAATATAATAGTTACACTCTTATTTGCTTCGGAGTCAATTTTTTTGTGCCATTATAAAAAAAGAAATATAAATAATGAAAAGTTAGAATATAACCACACAAACTTCGTAGTACTATCGTAAAAGTTGGGATCACATGCCAATTAATAATAGATATAATTGTTGATTAGGAAAATTTTTATCTATTTCAACATCAAAATCACTATAATTTTCCCGTTTAAGCCTTAACAAATGACTAAAATTTTGATTATCAATACCCTTTCTATTCATCACTTCAAAGTAAAAATCCTACATAAGAAGGACCCATATGATTAACCTTGGTTTTGCATCCTTCTTCAACATCAAATATTTTTTAATAGACTGATCAGTATGCACAATACATTTAACTTTAATTAGATAAGATCTAAATTTATCAAATGCATATACTATTGCTAATAATTTCTTCTCAGTATTAGTATAATTTATTTGAGCTTCATTAAGAGTTTTACTAGGATAGTGTATAGCTTTACAAATTTTACATATCGCCTCAATAGCATAATTAATCACATCACATATTAACTGAAATGGTTTTTCCCAATCTGGTGAAACAATAATAGGTGAAATGATTAACTTTTCCTTTAATAAATTGAAAGCATTTAGGCATTCCTTGTTAAAATCAAATATTGTATTTTTTTTTCAAAAGATGACACAGAGGCTTGACAATTTTTAGAAAGTCTTTAATATAACGCCTATAAAAACTAACATGTCCTAGAATAATTCAAACTCCTCTCACTATGGTAGAAGGAGGATGTTCAACTATAACTTGTATTTTACTAGATCTCCTTCCATGTCATTTTTAGAAAATTTATGCCCTAAAACGATTCCTCGTGCAACCATAAATTGACATTTTTCCTTATTTAGACCTAAATTTGTTTCTTTACAACATTTAATATCTCTTATTAAATGTTCAAAAATTGAATCAGAGGAGGTTCCAAAAACTAAGAAGTCATCCATGAAAACTTCAATTCCTTTCTCAAGTAGATCGCAGAAAATGGACATCATGCACCTTTGAAAAGTTGCAGGGGCATTATATAAACCAAAAAGCATCCTTCTAAAAGCAAAAGTGTCGTAAGGACTTGTTCTCTTGATCCTCAAGAACTATGGCTATTTGGTGGCATCCAGAATATCCATCAAAAAAAGAAAAATATCAGTGCTCAGCTAGCCTATCCAATAATTGATCAAAAAAGGTAAGGAAAAGTGATATTTCCTTATGGTGATATTTAATTTTCTATAATCAATAAAAATTCACCACTCAGTGACTTGTCTTATTGGAATTAATTCATTCTATTTAATTAAAACTGTCGTCACTTCCCCTTATATAGAAACACAGTGAATTGGACTAAACCAAGCACTATCGAAAATAAGATAAATAATTTCAGCATCCAACCACTTTAAAATTTTCTTTTTAGCAAAAGCTATCATTATAAGATTCAATCTCCTCTAAGGATCTGCCTTTGGTTTATGAGTATATTTCATTAAAATTCTATGCATACAAATTAAAGGGCTAATACCTTTAATATCTACTATTGTTCATTCAAAAGCTTTCTTAAAATATCTTGATATTTCCATTAAGTTTTTTTCTTGTTCTTTGGTTAGGTTTGAGGATATTATAACAGGTAACATTGATGAGTTCCATATAAAAGCATACTTTAAATGTGTAGGGAGAACCTATATCTCAAGTTTAGGAGTTTTTTCAATTGATGTAATAATAGGTATACTATTTTCAGCTGTGTCGAAAATCTCAAAACTTTCTTGAATATAATTTGAATCTTCAATGATTACCTCAATTTATTTTTCTTGAAAATTAGTCTCATTCTCATCCTCCAGTTCTTGTTGTTTTTTTTTAACATCATAACTTTCTTGGAATTGGTTTTCAATTAAATAATCAATAGTGTCCATTCTATAACATTCATAATCATTTTCTTTTGTTGGATACTTTATTAACTTTAATACTTTAAAAGTAACTTCCTGATCATTAGCTCTTATGGTTAACTCACCTTTTTGCACATCTATCATAGCTCCTCCAGTGGTAAGGAAAGGTATCCTTAAAATGATTGGTATTTATTTTTCTTCCTCCATATTTAAGAAAATTAAATCCACAAGAAAGTTAAATTTATCTACCTTCACTAGTACATCTTCTATAACCCCTTTAAGATAAGTAATTGATCGATCAAATAACTACAGAGTCATAGTAGTGGGTGAAATCTCTTCTATGCCTAACCTTCTGATTATCAATAATGTCATGAGGTTAATGCTAGTTCTTAAATCACATAAAACTTTTCCACAGAATCTTTCTCCTATTGTACAAGTAATAGTAAAGCTGTCAGGATCTTTGAGTTTTTGAGGAAGTTTTTTCTAAATTATTGCACCGCATTCATCACTTAGTGCAACAGTTTCATGATCTCCAAACTTTCTCTTTTTATTTAAAATTTCTTTCATAAACTTGACATTACTAGGCATTTACTCCAGCACTTCAACAAAAGAAATGTTAATTGTTAGCTTTTTAAATATCTCCAAAACATAGAAAATTGTTGATCAAGCTTCTGTGTCTAAGTCTCTGAGGAAATGACAGTGGTGGTCTTTCTACATTGATCTTAGTTGGAGAGGTAGGTTTTTCTATATCTTTAAAAATATTTTTCTTATGTTTTTCAATTTCTTTAGTTTTCCTCTCAACTTTAATCTCGTTCTGTACTTTAGTCTCCAACTCTCTACCACTTCTTAACTTGACTGCTTTAACTTCTTCTTTGATTTTATCCTTAGAATTAACTTCAGTGTTATTATGAAGTGTTCCTTGGGGCCTATTGCTGAGTGAGTTAGAAATTTGTCCCAGTTGATTATCAATATTTCTTATTGCAACACTTTGACTTTGAAATTGATTCCTCATATGTAACACCACTTCTTCTATAGACAATTTCTTCTCCTTAATTTGTTATTTATTAGTAAATCTAGGAGGATAAGAAGTTCTATAGTTAGTATTACCCTATTTTTCTCGTTTCCCAACCGCCTGAATTATTATTCCAGTTAAATTTATTGTGGCTCTCTCAACTTAGGTTATAATAGTTAGAATATGGGTTATTAGTTCTATTTTTAATCATATGAAGTTTTTGAGAAAATTTCATTCTAAATTGATCTAACTTCATAAATATTGCAGTAACTTGAGATGCCCAGATTGAGATTACATCATTTTTATGAACATTGGATACTTTCTTAGGATTTACCCTTTTAGAAGGCCATTGAAACTTGTTAGTTAATTCATAAGCTTTATCAAATGGTTTTAACATTAATGAGCATCCAGTAGGAGCACCAACAATATATATAAGGCCTACTAACCCATTATAAAATGTTTGAATAATTAACCAATCTAGAAAAGCATGATGTGGACACTTCCTAAGGAGTTTTTTAAATAATTCCCAAGTGTCATATATTGACTCACTTTCATATTGAGTAAAGTAGGTAACATCATTTCTAAGCTTAGTAGTTTTGTAAGGCAAAAAATACTTAGCCAGGAATTTCTTTGCTAAATTTTCCCAAGTTTTGATAGATCCAGGTGCTAATGAATTTAATAATATCTTAACTTTATCCCTTAAGGAAAAAGAAAAAAGTCTAAGTCTAACAGTGTCGTTTAATACATCGTCGTACTTAAATGTTGCACATAATTCTAGAAAACTAGCAAGGTGTAAGTTTGGATCTTCATATGGTGTTCACCCAAACTGATTATTTTGTACTATTTGGATAATAATAGTTTTAGTTCAAATGATTTAGCCGCTACACAAGGGTTTGTATGATCAAATAAATTTCATCTGTTATAGAGTTTGCATAGTCCCTTAAAGGCCTTTGTACATGATGTTCATTTGCAACAATTTGATTATCAATGTTATTATATGATGTGTTCACCATTTCTTAGAAATTGTGAAGTTTTTTCATTTTCTAATTTTTTTTATGATTCATTATAACTCAAAACTGTAAGGTACTAAACCTTCAGATCTTGAACTACGCATGCAAAAGTGAAAGTTAATAAATAAAATTAAACAAAACACTCAAAAATAAAAAATTTTAGTTTTTTATTTTTATATTTGTTTATTTATTTATGTTTTTTAAATTTATTTTAATTTTATATACTTTAATGTAATAAACAAGTACTTATAAAAAAAATTCACTATAATTCTCCTAAAACAAGTTTACACTTCAAATAAAATTTCTAACTCAAAACATTCTGTTTGTTTCATTCCTTCCTTAACAATGGGACAAAAAAATTGACCTGACCTGCAATTACGTAGTTATTTAATTTCCAAAAAATGGCCAAAAACTTGACCCAATATATTTAGCGGCTAGTGTGTACAATAGCTATATTATAAAACTTAGATTTTGATGAATAGTTTGTGCCCTAGGGTTACTATGCATGTAACATATTGTTTCAAGTAATATAAGATTTTCTTTAGACCTCAACATCGATCCCACAGTGGTAAAACTCTTTTTATCTAAAATTCTTTCCTTAATTCCTTATGTGATCGATATTTCAGACTCAAAAATCTGATATTACTGATACAACATGTATACTTGCATGAGACTTAAGAGTGCTAGAGCACCCGATTAGGGGTATCAAGCTTTTGGCCCCCATTATCAGGGAGTTACGTTGTAGTTAACTTAAGAAAATTTTAGTTGAATCAATTAGAATTAGACTTCAAAATTTGTATTATAGTTTTATTGTGTAAGTGTTTGTTTATTTGAAAAAAATAAATTTTTTAAAGTTATTTTTGTGTGTTTGTGCTAAACTTACTAGTTAAGTCTTTAGTTAGTGAATGCGTAGTGCAGGACCTATAAGACTTGAACCCTATGATTTAAAACTAGAAAGAACTATTGAGAAAACTAGAAAATTGAAAAAAAACTTCACAAACTTATAAAATAAATGGTGAACATTCAACAAAATAATTTAGAAAACCAAATATTAGTGATCGTCATAATGCACATAGACCATTGAGGGATTATGCTATTCCTTTGACAGATGAAATTCACTTAAGTATTCAAACTCCTACCGTAAAAGCTAACACATTTGAATTAAAGCCTTCTATTATCCAAATGGTATAGAATAACTAATTTGGGGGAACCATATATGAGGATCCAAATTTACACTTAGCAAGCTTTCTAAGACTTTGTGCTACATTTCATTATAATGGCATGTCAAACGACATTGTTAGACATAGAATTTTTCCCTTTTCCTTGAGGGATAAGGCTAAAATGTGGTTGAACTCATTAGCACATGGATCAATTAGGACTTGGGGTGACTTAGCCCAAAAATTTCTAGCTAAGTATTTCTTACCCTTAAAAACTACTAACCTTAGAAACAATATTACTTCATTTTACCAGTTATAAGGTGAGTCAATTTATGAGGCATGTGACAGATTTAAGGAAATTCTAAGGAAGTGTCCACATCATTTTCTGCCTAATTGGTTAATTATTCAAGCTTTTGTAATGGCTTAGTAGGATCCCTTGGATCTATTATTCTTGTTTCCACGAGTGGTTCACTCATGTTCAAGCCATTTGATGAAGCTTATTATTTGATTGAGGAGATGGCCACTAACAATTTTGAATGGCCCTCTGAAAGAGTAAACCCTAAAAAGTTAGCTATTGTGCATGAATGGATGTGCTGTCAATTCTAACTTCTTAGCTAGTAGTAACATCAAGAAAGCTAGATCAATTTGGAATGAGCCAATCTCAAGTACTTCTAGTAATTGAGAAAAAAATAATTTAGACAAATGGTTGATGCTAATACTTCATAATTTGAGACCGTAAATGCAATTAACAACAGACTTAATAGCCCTTATTCTAATTTATATAACCCAGGTTGTAAGTACCATCCTAACTTTAATTAGAATAGCAATTCTGGTGGGGTAAACTAAAAATGGGGAAATTACCAGGAAAATACTTTAGGAATATGGAATAATTAATGCAATACCAACGATAGACCTTCTTATCCTTTGAGATTTAACTCTAACCCACAATCTAACGAGAATAAGTTGCCTTAGGAGGGGGTTGTTTTGTAGATGGGGAATTAACTACAAAGTCAAAGTGCAACAATAAGGAACATGGAGAACCAGTTGGAACTGATTGCTAACTCCCTTAGAAATTGAACCTAAGGAACTCTTCCTAGTAGCACTAAGATTAATCCTAAAGAGAAGAATAGTAAGCATGTAAAAGCTGTCCAATTAGTGGAAGAGAGTTGAAGGATGTATTTCAAAAAGAGATTGATGTTGAAAAAGAGGTTGTATAAGCTAACAAAATTTTGGAGAAAATCTATAAAAACTTAGAAAAATATTCTCTTCAACTAAGATTAACTTAGAAAAACCACCATCTCCATTTCCTTAAAGACCCAAACAACAGAAGTTGTATCAGAAATTTTAAAAATTTATAAGAGTATTTAAGAAGCTAACTATTAATATTCCTTTTTTTGAAATTCTAGAGCAAATTCCCACTTATGTAAAGTTCATGAAAGATGTTCTTAACAAGAAGAAAAAGTTTGGAGATTATGAGACAGTTGCACTCAATGAAAGTGCAACGCTATTATTCAGAAGAAACTTCCTCAGAAATTTAAAGTTCTAGGGAGCGTTATTATTCCTTGTGTAATAAGAGAAATATTTTATTGAAAAGCTTTAAGTAGTAAGTATTAACCTTATGACATTATCTATGTTTAGAAGGTTAGGATTAGGAGAAGTGTCTCCTACTACTGTAACCCTTCAACTAGCTGATCGTTTGATTACTTATCCAAAGGAGGTATAGAAGTTGTTTTAGTCATGATGGACACATTCATCTTCTCAGTTGATTTCATTGCGTTGGATATGAAGGAAGATAAAGAAATTTTGTTCATTTTAGGTAAAACTTTCTTACCCACTAGTCGAGTGATGATATATGTGCAAAAAGATGAATTAACTATGAGACTGATGGATTCAGAAGTTGGATTTTATGTCTTGAAATCTATGAAATATTCTTCGAAAGGAAATGATGATGTGTGTGTTTGGATGAACTTAATTGATTATTTGTGTAGTAGTAATTTCTAGATTTGGATGATGAGAATGACACAGAATTTCAGGATGAATCAGACTTATTAATTACTGAAGACTCAAAATTTTTTTAGGAGAGTTTTGAGATTGTATATATGAAAGTAAACCTCTTATTTATTGTATTGAGGAACCCCTTGAACTTAAGATGATAGTGCTTCTCACATACTTAAAGTATGCTTACTTAGGGAAGTCATCTACATTACCAATTATCATATCCTCAGAATTGTCTCGTTTGCAAAGGGATAAATTAATGAATATTCTAAGGAATTATAAGAAAGCTTACGGATGGACCATAGAAGATATAAATGGGATTAGTCCCTCTATTTGTATGCATAGGATCCTGATGAAAGATGATCATAGACGTCAGGCAGATCCACAAAAGAGATTAAATTCAATTATGGAAAGAAGTTGTTAAAAAGGAAATATTGAAATGGCTCAATGCAGGTATTATCTATCCTATATCAAATAGGGGAGTGGCAATATCTGTAAATGAATAAGATGAACTAATTTCAACAAGACCTGTCATTGGGTGGCAGATATGTATAAACTATCAAAAATTAAATTTTTCCACTAGGAAAGATCACTTTCTCTTACCCTTTCTAGATCACATATCAAATAGGCTAGGTGGTCATCATATTTTTCCTTTCAAGATGAATATTCTAGGTATCACCAAATCCATATAGCTATTTAGGATCAAGAATAGATAACTTTTACAAGTCCTTATGGTACTTTTGCTTTTCAAAGAATGCCTTTTGGGTTGTGTAACACATCTATTACTTTTTAAAGGTGTATGATGTCTATTTATTGTGACCTGATTGAGAAATGAATTGAAGTGTTTATGGATGATTTTTCAGTGTTTGGAACATCGTTTGTCTCTTATTTATACAATTTAGCTGAAGTGTTAAAATACTGTAAAAGAACCAACTTAGTTCTCAATTCGAAGAAGTGGCAATTTATGGTTTTGGGAGGAATCATATTAGGACATATAATATTTGCAAAAGGAATGGAAGTATACCCAATAAAAATTCAAGTGATTGAAAAACTAGCTCCTTCTACTACTGTGTGGGGAGTTAGAAGTTTTTTGGGAGATGCTAGATTCTATAGACGATATATAAAGTTTTTTCCAAAATTGCCAACCTCTATGTCATCTCTTAAAAAAGGATGTCTTATTTACTTTTAACCATGAATGCTTAAATGCCAGTAGTATTCTAAAAGAGAAATTAGTCACTACTCCTATTATTGTTTCATCTGATTGGGGTAAACAATTTAAGCTAATGTGTGATGTTAGTGACGAAGCTTTTAGTGTAGTTTTAGGAGAAAGACATGATAAAATGTTTAAGGCTATATACAATGCCAATAAAACCCTTAATGAAGCTTAAATTAATTACACTACTACTGAGAAGGAGTTGTTGGTCATAGTATATGCTTTAGATAAATTTAGACCATTTTTGATTGGAACAAAATGTATTGTTTGCACTAACCATTATGTTATTAGATATCTGATGTTTAAAAAAGATGTCAAACTGAGATTGATTATATGTGACATTTCGGTGCAAATATTTAACTTTTATGTAATAATCAAATAGCTGACCATTTATCAAGTCTTGATCAGGGAGATCAATATTCTTATTAAGGTAAAATAAATGAGAATTTTCTTGATATGCAACTGTTTGTTATTACTGAGTGGCACATTCCATGGTATGCTGATATAGTAAATTTTATTGTTAGTGATATTATGCCCTATTACATGACATATCATTAATGGAAGAAATTCATACTTGACGTCAGAAATTACTTCTGGGATATATCTTTATAAAAAATGCAAAGATTAAGTAATTAGAAGATGTGTAACCTTACATGAAACCCTGAAAATTATTTAGAAATACCATAATTTTGAATTTGGTGGACATTTTAGAGTTGATAGGACTGCTTAAAAGATTTTGTAATCTGAATTTTATTGACCTACGTTATTTAGAGATGTGAATTTATATATAAAAACATGTGATAGAAGTCATAAGTAGATAATATTACTAAGCGAGATGAAATGCCCCTAAATTTAACTTTGGAGATTGAAATTTATTTATCTATGTCTTAAAATGAATTGAAAGAGTAACTCTTCCCAATTATGATGCTCAAAGTGTAGCTAAATTCTTAAACAAAAATATCTCTAATAGTTTTCACATGCTCAAAGTGATCATTAGTGATGAGGAAAGCCACTTTAGGAATAAAAATTTGAAACATTAATTACTAAGTATGGAATTAAATAAAATATAGCCATAACTTAGCATCCAAAATCGAGTGGTTTAGCAAAAGTATCTAATAAGGAAATCAAAAGGATTTAAAAAAAAATTGTCAATTCTAGTAGGATGGATTAGTCTATGAGATTAGATGAAGAATTATGGGCTTATAAGACTGTTTGCAAAAATTCTATAGGAATGACTTCATGTAGGCTTATATTTGGCAAAGCTTGTCACTTACTAGTGAAATTAGAACAAAAAGCTTATTGAGGCTGTCAAGGAATTCAATTATAATATGAAGGAAGATGGTGTTAAGAGATTATTACAGTTAAACGAACTCAAGGAAATTAGACAAGATAATTAAGAAAATGCAAGAATTTATAAAGATAAAATAAAAAATGGCATGATCGAAAGATTCTTAGGAATAATTGTGAGCCTAGATATAAGGTTTTACTATAAAATATATGACTGAAATTATTTCCTAGAAAACTTAAGTTCAGGTGGGCATGACCATTTACTGTAGTTATAGTTTATCCTTAATGTGCTATAGATATTAAAGATTCTTAAAGTGGTAGGGTATTAAAAGTGAATGGACAAAGACTTAAAGCCTACTTTGTTGGTGAAATACATATAGTTAATGAGGTCCTAATCTTGGGTCAACCTGAGTAAATATTTGAATCATCGGGCTGATGACATTAAACCAAGTGTTTCTTGTGAGGAAACCCAAGTTTGTTGTTGTTTTAGTATGTTGTGTTGTTGTTTGTTGTGGTGTGCATTGTTTATATATGTTTTTTTTATGTTTAGGTTTGAGAGTGGATTGCTTTGATCTCAATGTGATTTCAGAGAGGCAATTCCTTAGTCTTCTCATTGTAACTAAACTTGTGTATGTTCTCTAGGAGTGGTAGGATCAAGCATATCCTCTATATCTTGGCCGTCAATCAGAATTAATGATATACCAGAGACGTGTTGAGTTTGGACATAGAAAAGATACATCTCAATTATTTACTTCCTATTTTTTACCTTAATCTTCCGTCTTAGTGGTTCAATAAACCAACCATTAGAGAAGAATGTGGATGTTTCATTCATTTAATTTGTTAGTGGAGTACACCTTAAAGGAAAAGAAAACATCTGAGGTTTGGAAAAACATAAGCAAATTGATCAGGAACAATCTTGCCCAAGGGATTGACTACAAAATATCTATAAACACCCTGTAGTTTAATGAAAAAAGATTTTGTTGAAGATGAGGAAGTGGATAAGGGAGATGTGGTGAGGAGGATGAGTGATTCCAATTTATCATTAGTGTTTATGTGTTTATCGGTGTGATGAAGTGCTTGGAGAGGATCAAAATATTTAATTTAAATGACCATGACCAAATTTGAATCAAGCATATGGGTCTAAGTATTCCTGACACCAAAGTTTCAAGAGCAGTACTAGCGCCTAAGCGTCAATATCCCTGCACAAAGGTGTTGCACGCAAGTGTCTTGGCTCCACCATCACGACACCTAGGTGCCACTCCTTCCTGTTTGGAGGAATCTACAAAACTACTCGGGTTTATGTCTTTTTTGCATGAGCTTCTTCACGGCTCCTCTTTAGTGATTTAGGGGTGACTCTTAGGGCTTTCATTTCCCTTGCATTTTTGCTCATCCTAGAGGCTTTGAAGAGTGAAAATCACCTTACTAAGGTAAATTTTTACTTGTTGTGCTTGTATCCCTTATTTCATTCAAGAATTTTGAGTTTTTGGGAAATTCATGAAGAAGAGAGGAATTTTCAGTGGAGAGATTGATTAAGCCCATAATTTGCATATTGTGTGCATCTACATCAAACTCTTAACCTCATCCATTGAAATTTGCATAATCTATCTTACTTATGTCACCCAAAATCAAGGGAAGCAAAGGCACAAGTATTTTTAATAGGAAAAATTCATTAGCTCTAAAGCTCAGGAGTGTTATAACGAATTCTTAGTATAAAAAAAGCTAATTCCAGAATTGGGTTTCATTAGCCCCAGAGGTGTTGTAGAAAGTATGATTGTGGCTCTTCATTGAGCGGCTCTTTGCTACACTACAGTTATAGCAGTGATTTCTATGGTTAGGGAGTTCTATGCTAACCTCCCTGATGCCTCTAATGATTCAGTTTTTGTTAGAGAGAAGCAACTAAAAATCTCCCCATCACGCATTAATGCATTTTTTTTTGGAGATATTCCAAGAAGTTTTTGCTTTAGATTTGACCCTACTGATATTGAGCTTGATGAGATTATCAAGTTCTTTACTAATGGGGAAGGATCTTGGAAGGTGAGGAATGACCAATAGGTCAACTTTTCTTCATCTAAACTTAATGCACCTTCTTAGGCTTGGAATTATTTCATTTCTGTCAAGATTCTCTCTTCCACCAATCTAATGAGGTGACGCGTGAGAGAGCTGCTCTCAATTACTGTATTCATACTATGAAAACCATAGACATTGGCTCTCTTTTTTACCACAACATTTTCAATGCTATTAAGGGAGGATCTACTCTAAAGTTAGGACATCCCTCCACTATTTTTGCCCATTGTCAGCATTCTAGTGTTAGATTTAAGGAATAGGGGGAGTTTCTTCATCCATTGAAGCTCATTATCAAGGCTAATGTAAGCTTATATTGTAGAAATTCTATCTACTTTGTATTCTCAATCTCGACCTCTGTTCGCATGGCCCCAATGTCAAAACGCTTGAAGATCATACAAGATGATATCGTCATTGCAGAAACCCAAGTTTTTGACATCGCAGAACATTTGACTCATATTGATTGGCATAATAAATGCCAATATGATCATGAAGCCTGTTTTCATGCACATTAGCGTGAAATAAAGCAGCAGAAATCTAACATTATGAAGGCATATAAAAGAAATCAGTGGATAGGGAGATACAACTCAGTAGAGTTCCCAATGTGTCCTCCTTACCAGATATAAGAGCAGAGCAAACTGATGGAGGAGGATTTAGAGGAAGAGGCTGATGATGGTGGTGGTGGTGATGATGATGATGATGAGGATGAGAAATATATTTTTATTTTGATGTGAATGTACTAAAGCTTCTTTATTTTCCAAGCTACTATGATGATGTACTTTCTTTATATTTTTCTATTGTCTTGTTGCTGATGTTATTGATGTAATATTTGGATTAGTTTATTATTGCGTTGGAATACATGTTGAACTGATTTGTTGAAATATTATAGTTATTTTAATGAAAATATTATGTTAAACTTATTGAACTGAGATTCACTTACTGTTTCCTCCTTGTCTTTTTTATTTATACCTGTTTATTTTTTATGATAGAATCATGAGGTAGAAAGTAATTTAGTTGTACTTACTTCCTGCTTATATTTATGTTTTACATTGCTATACATGTTAAAAATCAAGGGGNAATAAAAATACTATGTTTTTCCTTACTCAATTGCAATAATTTCAATTTGACTGCACATACCTCAAATTATTTTTTCAAATGATAACAAATTTGAAAAACAAGGAACAGAGGACAAATAGGTTTAAGCTTTTAAGAGATTTTTCTCCCCACACCCCTCCACCCCCAACTTGTTTTTTAACATGTATAGCAATATAAAACATGAATATAAGCAGGAAGTAAATACAACTGAATTACTTTCTACCTCATGATTCTGTCATAAAAAATAAACATCTATAAATAAAAAAGACAACGAGGCAACAGTAAGTGAATCTCAGTTCAATAAGTTTAATATAATATCTGCATTAAAATAACTACAATATTTCAACAGATCAGTTCAACATGTAGTCCAGCGCAATAATAAACTAATCAAAACATTACATCAATAACATCGGCAACAAAAGAAGATGTCCAGTACAACAGAAAAATATAAAGAAAATACATCATCATAGTAGCATGGAAAATAAAGAAGCTTTAGTACAATCACATCAAAATAAAAATCTATTCCTCATCCTCATCATCATCATCATCACCACCACCACTATCATCAGTCTCTTCCTCTAAATCCTCCTCCATCAGTTTGCTCTGCTCTTATATCTTGTAAGGAGGACACATTGGGAACTCTATTGAGTTGTNTACTCCATCAATAACACAGCAACAAAAGAAGATGTCCAGTACAACAGAAAAATATAAAGAAAATACATCATCATAGTAGCATGGAAAATAAAGAAACTTTAGTACATTCACATCAAAATAAAAATCTATTCCTCATCCCCATCATCATCATCATCACCACCACCACCATCATCAATCTCTTCCTCTAATCCTCCTCCATCAGTTTGCTCTGCTCTTATATCTTGTAAGGAGGACACATTGGGAACTCTATTGAGTTGTATCTCCCTATACATTGATTATTTCTATACGCCTCCATAGTGTTAGATTTCTGCTGCTTTATTTCACGCTAGTGCGCATGAAAATAGGCTTCATGATCATATTGACATTTATTATGTCAATCAATATGCGTCAAATGTTTTGCGATGCCAAAAACTTGGGTTTCAGTAATGACGATATCATCTTGTATGATCTTCAAGCATTTTGACATTGGGGCCATGCANGTTGACATTTATTATGTCAATCAATATGCGTCAAATGTTTTGCGATGAAAAAAACTTGGGTTTCAGTAATGACGATATCATCTTGTATGATCTTCAAGCATTTTGACATTGGGGCCATGCAAATAGAGGTCGAGATTGAGAATACGAAGTAGATAGAGTTTTTACTATATAAGCTTGCATTAGCCTTGATAATGAGCTTCAATGGATGAAGCAACTCCCCCCATTCCTTAAATCTAACACTAAAATGTTGACAATAGGAAAAATTAGTAGAGGGGTGTCCTAACTTTAGAGTAGATCCTCCCTTCATAACATTGAAAATTTTGTGATGAAAAGGAGAGCCAATGTCTACGGTTTTCATTGTATGAATACAGTAATTGAGAGCAGCTCTCACGCGTCACCTCATTAAGATTGGTGGAAAAGAGAATCTTGGCAGAAATGAAATAATTCTAAGCCTAAGAAGGTGCATTAAGTTTAGATGAAGAAAAGTTGACCTATTGTCCATTCCTCACCTTCCAAGTTCCTTCCCCATTATTAAAGAACCTGATAATCTCATCAAGCTCAATATCAATAGGGTCAAATCTAGAGTAGAAACTTCTTGGAATATCTCCAAAAAAGATGCATTAATGCGTGATGGGGAGATTTTCACTTGCTTCTCTCTAAAAAAAACTAAATCATTAGAGGCTCCAGNAGAGAGCCAATGTCTACGGTTTTCATTGTATGAATATAGTAATTGAGAGCAGCTCTCACGCGTCACCTCATTAAGATTGGTGGAAGAGAGAATCTTGGCAGAAATGAAATAATTCTAAGCCTAAGAAGGTGCATTAAGTTTAGATGAAGAAAAGTTGACCTATTGGCCATTCCTCACCTTCTAAGTTCCTACCCCATTAGTAAAGAACCTGATAATCTCATCAAGCTCAATATCAGTAGGGTCAAATCTAGAGTAGAAACTTCTTGGAATATCTCCAAAAAAAATGCATTAATGCGTGATGGGGAGATTTTCACTTGCTTCTCTCTAAAAAAAACTAAATCATTAGAGGCTCCAGGGAGGTTAGCATAGAACCCCCTAACCATAGAAATCACTGCTATAACTGTAGTGTAGCAAAGAGCCGCTCAATGAAGAGCCACAATCATACTTTCTACAACACCTCTCGGGCTAATGAAAGCCATTTCTGGAATTAGCTTTTTTTATACTAAGAATTCGTTATAACGCTCCTGAGCTTTGGAGCTAATGATTTTTTTCTATTAAAAATACTGTGCCTTTGCTTCCCTTGGTGTTGGGTGACATAAGTAAGATAGATTATGCAAATTTCAATGAGATGAGATTAAGAGTTTGATGTAGATGCACANAGGCTAATGAAACCCATTTCTGGAATTAGCTTTGTTTATACTAAGAATTCGTTATAACGCTCCTGAGCTTTGGAGCTAATGAATTTTTTCTATTAAAAATACTTGTGCCTTTGCTTCCCTTGGTTTTGGGTGACATAAGTAAGATAGATTATGCAAATTTCAATGAGATGAGATTAAGAGTTTGATGTAGATGCACACAATATGCAAATTATGGGCTTAATCAAATTCTCCACAGGAAATTCCTCTCTTCTTCATGAATTTCCCAAAAACTCAAAATTCATGAATGAAATAAGGAATACAAGCACAAGAAGTAAAAATTTACCTTAGTAAGGTGATTTTCACACTCCAAAGCCTCTAGGATGAGCAAAACTGCAAGGGGAATGAAAGCCCTAAGAGTCACCCCTAAATCGCTAAAGAAGAGCCAGGAAGAAGCTCATGCAAAAATGACATAAACCCGGGTAGTTTTATCGATTCTGCCAAACAGGAAGGAGTGGCACCTAGGTGTCGTGATGGTGGTGCCAAGAAGCTTGCGTGCAACANATGCAAGGGGAATGAAAGCCCTAAGAGTCACCCCTAAATCGCTAAAGAAGAGCTAGGAAGAAGCTCATGCAAAAATGACATAAACCCAGGTAGTTTTGTCGATTCTGCCAAACAGGAAGGAGTGGCACCTAGGTGTCGTGATGGTGGTGCCAAGAAGCTTGCGTGCAACACCTTTGTGCAGGTATATTGATGCTTAGGTGCTAGTACTGCTCTTGAAACTTTGGTGTTAGGATTACTTAGGCCCATGTGCTTGATTCAAATTCGGTCATGGTCATTTAAATTAAATATTTTGATCCTCTCCAAGTACTTCATCACACCGCTAAACACATAGACACTAATGATAAATTGGAATCACTCATCCTCCTCACCACATCTCCCTTATCCACTTCCTCATCTTCAACGAAATCTCTTTTCATTAAACTACGAGATGTTTATAGATATTTTGTAGTCAATCCCTTGGGCAAGATTGTTCCTGATCAATTTGCTTNTTCAAAATTGTTATCATTTGAAAAAATAATTTGAGGTATGTGCAGTCAAACTGAAATTATTGCAATTGAGTAAGGAAAAACACAATATTTTTATTTTAAATTCTATGTAAATGAGTTTAGACTAGTGTGGAGTGAACTTATAGTTTAACTTGTAAAAAATTGGTTTCACTTTTTACTTTTACAAAGAATTATTTCCTTGTTTAACCAGGTATCCAATATATATACTTTATGAGAATTTAGTCTCTAGTAAAATCATAAGTTTCAAATATTACACATTTCTTTTGAAAAATTTAAAAGAAAAAGTGAAAGTGTGATTGGTTTTATTTTAGGGGGCTGACAGTGGAGTTCAAAACTATTAAAGTCTATTTAGATATAATAATCTTCATCAAAGTAAAACTAAGGATTGCACTATACATCCTATTGTTAAAAGGGAAAAAAAAAGAAAAAAATTGGTTCCCTTGGTTTTGGGTGGTGTAGGATTATAGGATGCATTTAAAATTGGTTTTAAATCTTTAATGTGATGAGTATTCTTTCATGCTTAGGATACTTTTCATTATGGCCAAATAATTAGTTAAAACATGTTGTGATCCATAATGACTCAGGAGAGCCATAGAGGAACAATTAGAGTATACACATTAAACTATTGGGTGAAGCAAAATTAGTCCATTGGGCAATGCGAATAGATAAGGAAATAATCTTTGATGGGTTCAAATTGGGTTTTAAGGAATTAAAATTTGTTTAACCAAACTTCTTTATGCACTCGGGAGAGGATAAAAAAGATAATTTCTCCCATTTATCACTAACAATGATTTTAATTCTAAGTATTTTGTTCCTACACACTACTTATCACATTGCAAGGGAGGGTAATTATTTATCTTCATAATCACCAATCCAATTAAGCTAAGTAGAATTTCTATAGGGTTTAACATCTAAAATTGATTGCAATATTGTAGTATTTGTTTGTAGAGCTTTCACCTAATCTAGATTCCATGCTAAGAACTAATCCTAGTAGGCTAGAACTTCTCTCAAGTCCAATTCCCTAATTCTATATGGGATCAATATTCCACACTCAGAAACCCGATGTTACTGATACGACCAATATAGTTTCGTGAGACCAAGAGTGTTAGAGCACTTGATTAGGGGGTATCACTAGCCCCATCTATAAATAGCTCCTTTCAGGTTTAACCTAACACTAACCAAAATCCCTAGCAAATCCCTGCAGGATTCATCCATGAGCTTCACTTAGAACCCTAACAATCTTCGCCAGTTGTTCCATTGCCAAAATCCTAGATCCACCGTTGAGTTCCAATCCCTAAACAAGAGGACGTGAGCCTTGTAACTTATGTGTGCTCATAATTGATTGGACAAAATCAAATCTTGCATGGCACCATCTAAGGGTAGTTACTAACTATTTTCTTTGAATTTATTCATTTTATAGAAATAAATATGATGAAGACTGAGCATCATTGGGATGGCAAAGCGACGATGCAATCGAATACCTTCGAATTTCTCCCATGTTGCAAGTGATGACACGAGTCAATTTCCTTTGAGCTTCTTCTATGTGACGAGCTAGAATTAAGAGACAAGGTTGGTGGAAGAACTGAGGCAGACGTTCGTCCACTATAAATCCTTTAACTCCACCTCCTCATAAGATTTAGTAAATCCAAGATTTACGTTACGACGCTGGAAAAATTTGATTTAAGAGACGGCAAGATAAACAACCATAAAATTATGTTTGGTGGATTTACATTATATGTGCACCTTAATCCTACTTAAAATAGGCTATCAAACACCTCTTAGGTTGAATATCTTTATCAAGATTTTAGCCTTATATATATGCCAGCGTACCCGAGCATTTCAAATGCACGAATCTGTCTATGAGCACTCGATATGAATCCAAAAAGATCACATCTTTGATAGATTTCTATGCTCCTCTTCTATACAGTACACTTTTTCTTCCGTCTTCTTCGCCTCCACCGCAACTCATAACTACACTTTACAGTCTACTGATAGCCATGAATAATCTCTTCGATTTGAAGATTTACATCAACGACCATCACACCTTCTTCCTCAACCAGGTAACTTCACAACTCAACTCTTCAATTTCCATTCAGAAATTACTTCAATGATTCATCCTACTGGAGCTCCTACCCGACAGAGTATTCTCTGTTCCTTCTCCGGAAGATTGAGGAAGATTGTGAAGAGTGGAAAGCGAAGATCCATCATCAGATTCACAGATTTCCCCGGCGGCCCTGATAGCTTCGAATTGGTCTCAAGATTCTGCTACAGCAATGGCAGGATAAACATGAACCCCTCGAACATTTGCATTCTTTACTGTGCCGCAATATTTCTTGAGATGAATGAAGAGGTTGCCATCTGCAACCTTTTGAGCCAAACAGAGACATTTTTGGACGGCCTCTTCTACTGGACTTGGAATGATATTCTGGCCTCTATTAGAAGCTGTGAACCTTTCTTCAACGCAGCTGAATCTTCTGGCCTCCTGCAAAAGCTCGTCTCATGTCTTATTGTCAAGATCTCAGCCAACCCAGAAATACCCCTCACCTCACTGACTCCATTACAATCTTCTCCTTCTTNATCTATTAGAAGCTGTGAACCTTTCTTCAACGCAGCTGAATCCTCTGGCCTCCTGCAAAAGCTCGTCTCATGTNCGACGGCCTCTTCTACTGGACTTGGAATGATATTCTCGCCTCTATTAGAAGCTGTGAACCTTTCTTCAACGCAGCTGAATCCTCTGGCCTCCTGCAAAAGCTCGTCTCATGTGTTATTGTCAAGATCTCAGCCAACCCAGAAATACCCCTCACCTCACTGACTCCATTACAATCTTCTCCTTCTTCCTCCTCCTCAACAGATGCTTCGGGTTTTAGTACTGAGTGGTGGTTTGAAGACCTAACAGCTCTTGCACCCTGCATCATTGAAAAAATGATGAGGGAGCTGGGTTNAACAGATGCTTCGGGTTTTAGTTCTGAGTGGTGGTTTGAAGACCTAACAGCTCTTGCACCCTGCATCATTGAAAAAATGATGAGGGAGCTGGGTTCCCATGGAAGTGACAGTAAGAATCTGACCATCACCAGATTTTTACTGCACTATCTCAAATCAGTACAGCAGAGAAGTCATAAGAGGGACTACAGGGGAATCGCTGATTCAGCAGTTCAAGGAGTGGTGATAGCTGGGAGAGATGTGTTCAGTTGCAGGGGGTTATTTTGGGTTCTGAGTTTGGTTTCAAGGNCGGAGTGGTGATAGCTGGGAGAGATGTGTTCAGTTGCAGGGGGTTATTTTGGGTTCTGAGTTTGGTTTCAAGGCTAGGAATTGGAAAAGAAAGCAGGGAGGAGCTTGAGTGGTTAATTGGCTCAATGCTTGATATGGCAACATTGGATGACTTGCTTGTTTCAGGACATAAAGAAGGCGTTTATGATGTGAATCTGGTGATTAGATTGGTGAGGGTTTTTGTGAGCNGTGGTTTCAAGGCTAGGAATTGGAAAAGAAAGCAGGGAGAAGCTTGAGTGGTTAATTGGCTCAATGCTTGATATGGCAACATTGGATGACTTACTTGTTTCAGGACATAAAGAAGGCGTTTATGATGTGAATCTGGTGATTAGATTGGTGAGGGTTTTTGTGAGCGAGCAGGAAGGAGATGTGTCTTTTCAGAGAATGGAGAAGGTAGGGAGGTTGGTGGACAAGTACTTGAGGGAAATCTCTCCTGATCAGAGCTTGAAAGTTTCCAAGTTTCTAGCTGTCGCTGAAAGCTTGCCCGATTCAGCAAGAGACTTGTATGATGGGGTCTACAGAGCTTTAGACATCTATCTTGAGGTGAAATCCTATGTTTTATTAATTTGTGACCATGTGATGATTACATGAAATTATTCAACAAAACTGTAGAAAATGCTTTAAGCTTTGATTGTGGATGAGTAATGCTTTTCCTGATAAATCTCAAACTAAACATGTTTTCTGTCAAACTTTTTAGTGCTGCAATTTCTAAATCTTCTTTGGAAATTCATCAGTTGTTTCTCACACAACTTCAACATTATAATCCATGTATGGTTCTAATCTTACAACAGTCCCATCCGAATTTGACTTTTGAGGAACGCACAATATNAGCTGCAATATCTAAATCTTCTTTGGAAATTCATCAGTTGTTTCTCACACAACTTAAATATTATAATCCATGTATGGTTCTAATCTTACAACAGTCCCATCCGAATTTGACTTTTGAGGAACGCACAATATTGTGCCGATGCCTAAACTACAAGAAGCTCACACTTGAAACCTGCAAAGACCTTGCAAAGAACCCAAGGATCCCTCCTAGTGTGGCAGTCCAGGCACTGGTGTCTCAGCAGTCCAAGGTCCAGATCCGAACGAACATGGTGAAAGCCACTGAAGCGGAGTGCCGGACCTCAGCCACAAGCTCCTGGGGAGTTAATTCAGAGCAGCAGAATTCATCTGAGTATTACACTGAGAATGAAATTTCAGCATTGGACCTGCAGAAGATGCAGAGCAGGGTGATTGAACTTGAGCAGCTTTGTGAAAAGATGAGAGGCCAGATGTCCAAGTTGGTAAGAGGAAGTTTTATTGCGAGTCCTACATACTATAGTAGCAGGGGCATGACCAAGCTCTGCTAATTTTCTATAGGCAACTTCAGCAGATGGGAATGGATGTATGGAAGCTTTCATGTACTTCGTAAAGCCATGTTCTACCTTGGTTTCTTGTACAATTAGTTCACTGTAGACAACTTTTGTCTGCAATTTTATTGTATATTAAGCATGATTTTTAGATTTGGTTTCTGTGTTGGATTAAGATTAATGTGAAATTCGAGTTCTGATTGTTTTGATGGTTTTACATAGCAAGAAAAACAAATAAAATTAAAAAGCATTTCTTTCTGTTAAAAACTTAAGTTTATAGTTTAGATTCAAATTATTTTTGACTGAAACGTGGTTCAAAAGGATATGGATGAAAGGGATCTGATGAAGTATCATTTCTAAATGCTGGTCTGCAAAAATGATATTTTTTTTTTGGTTGTAAAACACGGATGCCGATCTCCATTCCGCCAACGTGATGTTATGGTGTTGTAGCCTAAGAGTGGAGAAAATTTTGACTACGTAAGACGGAGGGAGGTTATTCAAAGGGTATTGAGAGGTTATATTCGTGTTATACCCCTTGTAATTTCCCTGTAACCTACCCGTACATTCTAGTAAGCTCCGTGTTTCTGTTTTCATATATTTGTAGATTACAGATAGGTTATATGAATATAATGCAGATATAACCCTACAATACCTTCTGAATAACCTCTCTGCCGTACGCAATGCTGGGTACATAAATTTTTGGGGTTTAGTGGATGTCTTCATGTGCATTGCTACTTCCAGAATTAACAGTGAAGGAAATTTGAATGTGCAACTAGGCAAATCAACGCAGCAGAGATTAAAACGAGAAAACCCGTGTCTTATCGGAGCACCTAATGTAAGGATAGGTTTTTTAAATACTAAAATGTCACGAGACAATGAATCCAGAACCTTAAAAGGACCATATGATCTTCTAGATCAATGCTCTTGTGGGTCACTAAGAAGGCAATTATGGCCCACAAAATAAAATTCCTTATTTTTAATTGAAGCTTTAATTTTTGAAAAAACTACCTAACAAAATAAAATACTTTATTTTAACTGGATAATGCCCTTGTGATGTCTAAATTCTACATTCTAAACACTAATTATAAATTCTAAATTACCATGGAATTGCCCCTTAAAATTTAACTTAATTTAATTATAGTATTGAGGCGTATCGATAATAGAAGATCAAGGTATGCCGGGTTTAACCAAGCGAACTCTGCAACTTATTTTAAGATTTAAATGTCATAGTTTAAGCATTTACATATTCAACGACTAAACATTCATATTTGCATGCATATTGCTTAAATTTAACATCACATTAAAAATATCATCATCATTATTTTATTAGGAGTGAATACATGAGTTACAAGCGTAAATATTAAATTTTAGATGATAGGCATGTAAATACATAAGAATTTGTGACATGTATGCACATTTCCCAAGNCGCTTAAATTTAACATCACATTAAAAATATCATCATCATTATTTTGTTAGGAGTGAATACATGAGTTAAAAGTGTAAATATTAAATTTTAGATGATAGGCATGTAAATACATAAGAATTTGTGACATGTATGCACATTTCCCAAGAAAAAAAATAGCAAGTAATGAACCGCTGGTTGTAAGACTTTTCTATGGCAGAAATGACAAATTTTGAAAACGTTTTTTTTTTTTTTGAAGAATATTTTACTAAATGATAATAATAAAAAAAGCCTTAGAGGCATGTTGCATGTTTAAAGGGCATGACCCATCTTTAAGTGACACATTTAATGAAAAAATTATTNGGTTTTTTTTTCTGAAGAATATTTTACTAAATGATAATAATAAAAAAGGCCTTAGAGGCATGTTGCATGTTTAAAGGGCATGACCCATCTTTAAGTGACACATTTAATGAAAAAATTATTCTATAGGGATGCAGAAATGTATATGGTGTATGATCTTCACCCCTCATCACTGTAAACATGTATTTCGGTGGACCTCATTTAATTTTTTTTTTAAATATATATATATATATATATTGATGGACGGTGGAGATTGGAGTTTGTATGGAATTATTTTTCCATTTAATGGGCGATTATTGGTGGGCAAGTTAACTAGCTTGCCATAGATATTTTTTCCATATAAATTATTTTCTGATTATTTAGAATTTCAATTAAATTTAATTTTAAGTTTTTTGGTAAATATTTTCTTAAAAATATTTTAATTTTAAATTTTATTTTAATTTTTAAAATAATATAGTTTTTTATAAATTTATAANGGTGTCTCAGCAGTCCAAGGTCCAGATCCGAACGAACATGGTGAAAGCCGCTGAAGCGGAGTGCTGGACCTCAGCCACAAGCTCCTGGGGAGTTAATTCAGAGCAGCATAATTCATCTGAGTATTACACTGAGAATGAAATTTCAGCATTGGACCTGCAGAAGATGCAGAGCAGGGTGATTGAGCTTGAGCAACTTTGTGAAAAGATGAGAGTCCAGATGTCCAAGTTGGTAAGAGGAAGTTTTATTGCAAGTCCTACATACTATAGTAGCAGGGGCATGACCAAGCTCTGCTAATTTTCTATAGGCAACTTCAACTCTTTTTTCTCTATATTATAGCAGATGGGAATGGATGTATGGAAGCTTTCATGTACTTCGTAAAGCCATGTTCTACCTTGGTTTCTTGTACAATTAGTTCACTGTAGACAACTTTTGTCTGCAATTTTATTGTATATTACGCATGATTTTTAGATTTGGTTTGTGTGGATTAAGATTAATGTGAAATTCGAGTTTTGATTGTTTTGATGGTTTTAAATACTATGAAAAACAAATAAAATTAAAAAGCATTTCTTTCTGTTAAAAACTTAAGTTTATAGTTCAGTTTCAAATTATTTTTGACTGAAACGTGGTTCAAAAGGATATGGATGAAAGGAATCTGCTTCGGCAACTTAAAAAAGGGTTTAACAAAATTTCCTTGAATGGATTTGAGAAATAATACCATTGCCGGTTAAAGCTTTGGACCGGCTTTCCAGCTCCTTTGCATTTGACGGAAATGCAGTAAACCGCAAGGTATGATTTGGTGAAGTATCATTTGTCGTTGCTGGTCCGCAAAAATGATCTTTTTTTTTGCGGTTGTAAAACGCGGATGCCGATCTCCATTCGGCCAAGGTGACGTTTAATGGTGTTGTAGCCCATGCGATGAATATGTCAGGAAGGTTATTCAAAGGATATTAAGGGGTTATGTCCGCGTTATATTCTTTGTAAATTCTCTGTAACTTACATGTACCTTCTAGTAAGTTCTACACTACTGTTTTCATGTATTTGTAGGTTACAGATAGGTTACAGGTAGGTTACATGGGTATAACGCGGATATAACCCCCAATACACTCTAAATAACCTCCTTGGCATACACGAAGTCTTACGTACGTAAATTTTTGGCGTTTAGTGGATGCCTTCATGTGCATTGCTATGCAACAGAGATTAAAAGGAGAAAACCCCGTGTCTTATTGGAGCAACTAATGTAGTGATAGGTTTTTTAAATACTAAAATGTCACGAGACAATGAATCCAGAAACCTTAAAACGACCATATGGTCTTCTAGATCAATGCTCTTGTGGGTCCCTAAGAAGCCAATTATGGCCCACAAAATAAAATCCCTTATTTTTAATTGAAGTTTTAATTTTTGAAAAAACTACCTAACCAAATAAAATACCTTATTTTAACTGGATAATGCCCTTGTGATGTCTAAATCCTACATCCTAAACACTAAATATAAATTCTAAATTACCATGGAATTGCCCCTTAAAATTTAACTTAATTTAATTATAGTATTGAAGCGTATAGATAATAGAAGATCAAGGTATCCCAGGTTTAACCAAGCGAAATTCTGCGAATCTGCTCTGCAACTTATTTTACTTAATGAATTTTCTATTTGTCCAAGTTGATTGTTAATATTGCTAATTGTAGCTTATTGACTTTGTAACTGATTTCCCATTTGTAACACCACTTCTTCTATAGACAACTTCTTCTCCAATATTTCTAATTGTAGCTCCTTGACTTTATAACTGATTTCCCATTTGTAACACCACTTCTTCTATAGACAACTTCTTCTCCTTAAATATGAATTACTGTTAAAACTTAGAGGATACGTAGGTCTATAATTACTATTCCCTTGATTGTTTGAGTTTCCCAATGAGTTTACTTGATTATGCCCCCATTGTTAATTATTGCCGCCCGTAGTATTATTTCAATTGAAGTTGGGATGTTTCTTCCAACTTGGGTTATAATAATTTGAATATGGGTTATTCTGTTTGTTATTTATGGTATTCAAAGTTTCTAATGATTCTTGAGAATTTACCATTTGGTCTAATGAATTCTCTTCAGTCATGAAAATTAGTTGAGAAAAATTCATTCCAAATTGGTCTAACTTTCTTGAAATTGCAACAACTTGATTTGCTAACATAACAAAAACATCAGCTTCATGAACGTAAACTTAAATTTAACGTCACATTAAAAATATCAGATCATTATTTTGTTAGAAGTGAATACATGAGTTAAAAGTGTAAATGTTAAATTTTAGATGATAGGCACGTAAAGACATAAGAATTTGTGACATGCATGCACATTTCCCAAGAAAAAAATAGCAAGTAATGAACCGCTGGTTGTAGACTTTTTCTATGGCAGAAATGACAAATTTTGAAAAGGTTTTTTTCTGAACAATAATTTACTAAATTATGATAATAAAAAAAAGCATGTTGCATGTTTAAAGGGCATGCCCATCTTCAAGTGACTCATTTAATGAAAAAATTATTCTATAGGAACAACGTATGTAGAAATATATACAGTGTTTGTTCTCCACCTCTCATCATCGTAAATATATATTTCGGTGGGTATCATTTAAATTTTTTTCTTAAAAAAATATATATTTTGATGGACGGTGGAGACCAGACACTGTATGAAATTATTTTTTCATTTAATGGGCGATTATTAGCGGGCAGGTTAGCTAGCTTGCCATATATATTTTTTTCTCATATAAATTTTTTTTTGGTAAGTTTAAGTTTTTTTTTTTTAAATACTTTCTTAAAATATTTTGATTTTTTATTTTATTTTAATTTTTAAAATAATATAATCTTTATAAATTTATAAAATAATTATTAAAAATTTTTCTGATATTTATAAATTTTAAATTTTTAGATTAAATTATTTATTTTTTCATACTTTATTAAATTTTAAGGTTGCTAGATTAATTTTTTAAATCTTGAAAAGATATTCTATATTTGAGAGTAATTTTTAAATATCTAAAAATTAAACTTTATATATATATATCTATATATATAGTTAGAGTACAATATTTGTAATGGGATTGTTTACATTTTTTTTTTTCATGTTATATTTTTTAGAAAATAATTTTGTATTACTTATATTCTCAAATTTGAAACTATTTATATTTAAAAAAAAATTTACTAATTTCTTATGCATTAAATTACAATATAAAAATGCACAAGCACAATATCTAAAGATTTTGGATCAATAATTTAGTATATAAATGAGTTTGTTTATCCAATAAAATATTTGAGAAAGAACAAAATTTCATTTAATAACAAAATTTTAACTATTAAATGATTATTTATTATGATTATACCATTATAATCATATAAAAATTATTGCAATTTGTCCACATCTACATTCAGGAGAAATGACATGTGACCCTAGTGTTTGGTCCTTTCTTGTGGTCCTCATAAGCTCCTCATTCTTCTTACTTATTGTCAACTTATATGTATTTTCTTGCTTATAAGAATATAAAGGAACAATAAAATCAAAGGAGGTGCATCTGATATATATTATAAAAATATAATCTCTTCCTATAAAAAAAATATAATAATAAATTTAGTTAAATATAAAATATATGTACATAAAATTATTCTTTAAGTGCCCTGTGTTAATAAGTTATTAGNCATTGAAACTAGTCCACATCTACATTCAGGAGAAATGACATGTGACCCTAGTGTTTGGTCTTTTCTTGTGGTCCTCATAAGCTCCTCATTCTTCTTAGTTATTGTCAACTTATATTTATTTCTTGCTCTTGAGTTTTGCTTATAAAAAATATTATAAGAATATAAAGGAATAATATAATCAAAGGAGGTGCATCTGATATATATTATAAAAATTTAATCTCTTCCTATAAAAAAAATATATATAATATTAAATTTAGTTAAATATAAAATATATGTACATAAAATTATTCTTTAAGTGCCCTGTGTTAATAAGTTATTAGATATTAGGACTCAGTTTGAAGTAGATACAATGATGCTTAAAATTTGTACCACTATAAGTAATGAGCTATTATGTTAAAATCATCATTATGCATAAATGAAGGCTCTATAGTTTAAGCTAATCTCGAATGTATTTGCTTTATTCTTGATTAATGATAATCAAGTTAATAAATATCTTTCATACTTCTACTATCAACCTACTTAAATTTTTGATCTATTGGTTTTACATCAATTTATTGCTAACCTCCAACTTATCTTATGGCAAAATTAAAACAATGTTGCTCTACATGCTATAAAGGCATTAGGGCACTGTGATCTCTAAACTCTAAAACTTGAGATTAAAATTTGTGCATGAAATGAAAAAAAAATTGCTTTAATTAGATGGTCCAAATTACTTACATAATAAACATAAATATAATAGTATATACATTAACTAAATATTTGTGTATATAATTTTGCTTGAATTTCTCTCAAATTATTAAATTCACTATGATCTATTTTTTAATTTTTTACATGAACTTGTATCACCATATGCCCACTCCACCTTACATTAATTTTAAGTTTTTAAAGAGAATATTTTTTATTATAAAAATATTATTTATTAAGAAAATTCTTGTAAATGATAGTGGTTTCTCTGAAATATAATTGGGGTATGGTGAATGCATAGTCAGTTGACGAATATAAAAACATCTACAAAAAGATTTCTATCTTCTTTGAACTCCATATGTAGATGTTTCAATACCTAATGGAAAGATGAAAAATACTTCCAAATCCTGTAACAATATTTGATATTATAAGTATATTTTAGAGAAGGATGTACAACTAAAAAACATCCAATAAAAAATAATGCATAAACATATTGAGTTAATTATTTAAGTCAGATTCAGATGAAAGTTCATATAAGAGAAATAATGTAACCAACATAATGGAATACTATTCATCAGACATGCTTGGTGGTCATGACTTAAGTTCGTGAGTTATGTAAAATAATATAATAGTTAATAGAGTATCGTGCATACAAAGATCAAATTTCAAATCTATGCTATGTTAAATAATAATTTCAAAATCTCAATTTTATCCAAAAAAATTTAGAATTTATTTTTAAGGAAGTATTTTAAAGTAATTACTCCGAACAAAATATTTTTGAGTTTCTCCACTAGTTGGCAAAGCTCTAGATCTATGTTTTACCAATAATGAATCTAGAAATAAGTGAATCTAATCTAATATTTTATTGAAGTTATCAACAAAGAGCATATTTATTTTTTTGTTCTCTTTTGATAACATACAAATTATAATCACTTGCATTTACCATGTATGTTCCTAGCATAATCAATGCAAATGATTGCAATTAGAAATCTGTCAAAAAAAATTAAAGCCATTATTATCATATTCTTATATACCCATAAATTAATTTTATTTACCATATATGCCCTACAATTTCTCTTATAGTGCCTATATTTAACACAATATATTAATATATGATTGGGCAAATCATTTTTAAATGAATTTTAGATAACTAAAAACATGTAAAATTTTATTTAACTGAACTAAAGCATTACATAAAAAAATACACAAGGATTCCTATAAATTCAGATTTAGTGATAGTTAACAAGCATAATTAAATACAAAACATAACCTTCATGAGACATTCCAAGGAAATTTGAACAAAACAAAATAACTAAGAAAGATGGAATGAGGTTTTTGGCTCCTAATTCACTTATTTCCTCTAAAAATATTTTTATCCAACCTCTTCCTACTATATCTTCACAGTCTCTCACACACTAAGTCTCTTCAACTATACTACCTCTAAATTTACTCTCTTGCTCTCCATACATGTCTCCACGGTCCTCTTAGGTCCTAAAAATTTTCTCCTAACTGAATCCTACTATGCAAATAATTTGAAACTAACTTTGAAATCATTTGAAACTAAACTCTATGTCCATCATATTGTAGAGTTATGTCACAGTAAACATTAGGTTGAGTGTCTTTCTATTTTTAGGCCTTAAACCTATGATGCCAAACTCTTAGATTTTCTCTTGAATCTAATATTTATGGATGTTGCATCCTTGCTAAAATAGCTTTGAGGTGATATTCCTCTAGAATTGTGTCACTTTAATTGTTGAATTGTAGCATTGGACTCTTGGATTATTGCTTCGAGTAACATCATCTCATGCAGTAGTGGTGATTAGCTAGTATAATGGTGCTAAACATAAATTTTTCCATATCTTCTTCAAATCATTTACTTGTTCAATTTTTTTTAACTTAATTAATGTAATAAATAAGCAAACTATCTCAAGTTTAAACACTATTAACTAAAAAATTAATTCACCAACTCACTAGATTCTTAAGCACTTACTAACCAAAATACATAACCATGACTTTAATTTTGATTTTATAGCAATTATCTTAAAATGTAAATGTTATTAAATTATAAATTAATAAAAATTAACTTTGTTACTTAAACTATTAAATTAAACAAATATTAACAAATAATAACCAAAATCCTTATAATCCTCCAATATCCTTCAAACAATAGTTCTCTCCAAGTTTACAAAGCATGTAATTGACTTTAACGATCAAAAAGTAGTTGGTTTGTATAAATTTTAATATTTATCATGTTAATATCCATAAGTAATTTTTTCTTCGCTAATTATATTACTGTCAATTCAAACATTAAGAGTTTGAATACCAAAATATAAGAATATAAGGCACAAAAATTTAATTTTCATCATTGCTCTCAAGATTTTCTTTCTCTTATTTTCTTTTGTTTTCTTCTGATCTTTTGTTTGAAATTTTCTTCTTCATTTTTTTTCTATCTATTTTTAAGAGGATCACTTTATTGGTTAAGTAGTATTAATTTATTTGAATATCTTTTTATCCTCCTATTAAATTTCCTAAAATTCATATTATTATTTTTTTAAATTGGTAATACTCATTTTCATTTTCTTATAACTTTGATAATATGTTACATTTTATAATCTCCTATTTAATTAGATTTATTTCAAGTTAATTTTGTATATGAAGTATTATGAAATACACTATATCATTGAATTGTTATTTTCAATGTAAAATTTTGTAATTAATTAGTTAATTAATTACTCCTCAGTTAAATATTAATAATCAAGTTTCTTAATTACTATTTAGTTAACATTAGCTTTAAGATCATTGCTGATTGTATCAATTACCAAGTCATGTCAAAACATACAATTACTTGAAAAAAAAATTTAATCAATACTTATCTTTTACTAAAACTGTATACTAGCACTGCAGTATTATACATGTAGCACTATGACATGGTCGAAATAAGATACAACCAAAACAAAAAAAATACTAAATAAGATATAAAACATAAACACTAAACACAAATCCCTTTCTCCCCAAACATAAAGTTTTAACAAAACATAAGTAAAATGCAATAATAAAAAAAAATGAAAACAAGATAAGAACTTCATGTTATTGATATTCTTCTGCATCATTCCCCCATCACTTCTTCTTCTTTCATTGGTTGGTTAGGTCTGCTGTATTGTTTTAATGTAGAGGTTACATGAAAGAAAGTTTGATCAAGGCTATTATTTTGGTTGCAGCTTTAAAACATGTTAAGCAGGGCTGAGTTAAAGATTCATATACATGAACTACTATTGCTTTTGATCCATGCAATGCTAGAAATTTTGACACTACTCCTACTGTCACCTCAAACCCTCATCACCTTTTCTTTGTAGTCTAGACACTTCTTTCTCTAGATCTTATACCTGCTCAACGATGTTGGAAGGTGATAAGCCTAAAAATTACATACTTATTCATATATATTTTATGCTCAATTTTAATGATTTTTTATGATAATACACTTTAAAAGAAGATATTTTGCATATTTTTGGTTTCAGATACAAGAAATGAATGTTTGGAGAAAATGAAACAAAAATTGTGTAATTTTGAGTAAAAATGAACAAGAAAAAAAACTCTGACTTGACACATTTCGATATGTCTTTCTATGCTTAATTTACTTTACATTTCTCAAATTTTTTTGAATGAAATAACACTTTATAATTTGTAGGTATATCTGTTATGAGCAAAATGCAACTGAAATGGGGCAAAACAGATCTCAAACAAAGCTAAATGAAGCAAAATGGTGGAGCTGTTGTAAAGTGGCGCATGATGCGCCAAACTGACGCCAGATGTGCCAAAATCCAATGAACTGGCGCGTGATGTGCCAGAACTGGTGCATGATGCTCTAAAGATGGCTTTTTTGCATATTAAGAAGGTTCAAGTCTAATTTTTTGTGAATTTTCATGAGGACATTTGTTCTAAACACCCATTGGAGTGATTCAATGCATCTAAACACTTTGAAATATTCTTTTATGAAGGGATATGTCTCTTAAATCAATGGACTAGTCTTTTAAATTCAAAAGAGTTGACTTTTAGAGAGAATTTTGGAGTAAATTTTGAATTCTTTTGGAGGGAGGTAGCCTTTTATAAAAGAGAGAGAAGTCTAGGGCTTGAAGAAGAGTTTTTGAGCATGAGTTTTGTTGCGCGCGCGCGTATGTGTGTGTGTGTGTTGTGAGTGTGTGGTGTGAGAGTAAGAGGAATAAGAAGGCAAGAGAAAAAAAGCCAAGGGCTTTGAGATTCTCTTTGAAGACTGTAAGAGGAGAGAGAAGGTGAGAGATTTCTTCTTCATTACACTTCTAAGAGAGAATTGAGAGTTATAAGAGGAGAGGGAAGGTGAGAGATTTCTTCTTCATTACACTTCTAAGAGAGAATTGAGAGTGAGGTGAGAGATTTCTTCTTCATT
Source organism: Phalaenopsis hybrid cultivar (assembly GCA_002079205.1). Classification (NCBI taxonomy): domain Eukaryota; kingdom Viridiplantae; phylum Streptophyta; class Magnoliopsida; order Asparagales; family Orchidaceae; genus Phalaenopsis; species Phalaenopsis hybrid cultivar. The sequence continues at coordinate 211,346 of JXCR01149139.1, forward strand.
ACACTTCTAAGAGAGAATTGAGAGTGCTTGTAAAGAGAGGAAAGCTTTTAAGAGAACTTCCAGGGATTTTCTTGGGAAGGATTGTGAGATAAGTTTTGTCTTTTATTTCTTTTATTTTGTATACTTGTTGTTATTAATAAAATCCGTGTTTTGTTGTATCTTTCTCAAGAATTCTAGATTGTCTTTTTTATCCTTCTCCCTACTTTGAGATATGATTTTGTGAAGAATTGATTTTGTTTTATAGAATTTTAAATGTCATTAATTTGTGATGATTTGAAGATAGATCTTCATTTACTTTTTGATTTGGCCAATTGAAATGTTATAATATGTTGAGAAACATAAGGATTATGATTTCTACAACATGGGGAGAATCATATTTGATTTCTTGGGAGAGTATTTCATCCATGGGATTGAGTAAAAATAAATAGGGAAATATACTTTGTTGAATGCATCCTGTTGATTGAAAACTGATGTGAGATTGTTAGTCCTCAAGTGAGGGAGTAGTCGTAGCTCTAGAGTGGCAGCTGGTTTCCTCTCAGTTTAACCACAGTATTAGAGACCAAACTCTTGATTTCTTAATGTTCTTTATGCACTTGGAAGAGGGTAAAGAATATGATTGGTCTTATTTGACACAAAACAATTTTTATATATATTTTCAAATTAATTTAATTACTTCACTGACCATGTATTCATTGTAAAAGGGAAGGATGCTTTCTTAAATTTGAACTCTTCGTCAAAAAACTTTGTTTAGTCTCAGTAAATTTAATTTTGAAGTTTAGAAATTAGTCTAGTAAAATTATTTCTTTTAGTTACATTTTTGTTAGCATTAATTAAACCTATTTTAACTTGACTTTCTACTTTAATTTATATAGTTTGAATATTGTGATTTATGTTATTATCATAAGAATTTCCATCTTCCAAGCTAAGACTTGATAGTAGTAAACTAGAATTAGCCTAAGGGATTTCTTACTGCACTTCTCTATGGGATCGATGCTGGGGTTTTTAAAGAAGGCCTTATATTACTTGAAGTGATACATGCACTTGCGTAGGACCACTAGTGTGTGAAATATTTTATATATTTTATAGCATTTTGATTTTAACCGTTAAATATAAATTGGGTCAAGTTTTGGACATATTTTTGAAAGCTAAATTACTGTGTAATTTCAAGACTGGTCAAGTTTTTGATATTGTTACTGGGGATTTAAATTAACATAAAACACGCGCACACTAGAGACGCATCAAAAGTTCATATGAATAAGAGGTGGAAGACTGAGAGGAACTCTCCCATGAACTTTTACTAGAGAGAATAATACTCTCTATTAATGCATAAATAGAGAAGATTAGTTCCTCTAGCTTACTAATCAGAGTAGATTATCCTAATTGCATAGTAGTACTACAACTAGTCATGTCTAAAATTTATTAATGCTTTTACCTACGTCAATGGAAACTTAACGCTTAATAACAAAATTAACTAAAACACAATCCTTAATGAATTTATTAATAATTTTTACTTATCTTGGTAGAAATAAAATAGTGTTCCACATTCTTGCCAAAAAGGGAAAATTAATTTTTTTTATCTTGAGCTTTCCACTAGACCTGAGCATCAAACCTATTTTAAAAGTCTAAGATTTCATCAAAATTAAATGAACATTGCAATAACTTAATTAATAATCAAAATCAATAATAGGTAAGGTTTAAACATAATTTATGTTTTTTATTTAAATGCTACCCACTTTTCCCTAATAAACAACTTATAGTTTTGTGTGTTTTTTTTTGCATTTGCAAAGGACTCCCGATCAAATAAATAATTACGGTCATATGTTATTGTATAAGCTTGCTCAATCCTTTTAAACAATTAAGCCTTCTACCCTTCTTCATAGACTCGAAATGACATGCTTAGGGGAAAACTTTTCCTTGCAACAAGGCTTCCCCATATCTATCCTTTGTTACAAAAATTATAATTTTTTTGGAGTTAAATGGAGTTTATTTTCTTTTCATCCTCTCACTTTAAATGACACGATCTAAGAAAAAATAAAAAAGATTAGAAAGAAATAAATTAGTGGAATGCAAGTTAACCTTAGATTACTACCAAAGGACCCCTCTGGTCAGAGCATAAGCAAGAAAGGAAATTAATATAAATTCAAGGGTTTATATATATAAAAGGTAGCACCATGGTGCTACATTTGTAGCATTGCAACATTACATATCTAGCTTTAATCTTGCATTGGCACTAATATATGGGTTTAAGGTACTTGGGCTTGAGGTAATACAATAATGTGTATTATAAATATAGTGATATTATGATATGACGCAATAGTCGACGTGTCAAAATTTTGTTTCAGTTATTTTAAACATCATACTTTTAATAAAATTTTTTATTACATTCTAATTCAAAGATTATGGGGAGCCCTCAATTTTGTACTTAGAAATATTGCTCTAGAACCTAGTGTTGCGTTGTTATATCAAATTTTCAACTTTTTGGTTGACATTAGTTAGTCTAACGATTACATGACCAAGGGGTTGACTAACATTATACTGTTACAAATGCAACACCGTGATGCTTTATTATTAGTCAAGCAGAGCTAAATTTCAAACAATTTTAACAAACTATTAATAGAATATGACAAAAAAAAAAATATCCATGAAGCACTATAGCGCTACATAACTAGTGTTGTGGTGCTACACCTCAAGAGACATGACATTAAACCTATCAAAATGAACATATAAAACCTGTTTATTTTCATATCACAAATAAATTCATCATTCAAGCATAAGACCTTGGATTACCTTTTGAGAAGGCTTAATTCATAATCCTTTACCTGATTCTATCAATTTCTATTATTAAAGATGACTAAACCTAATAGAATAGATATATTTATTTACATCTCCTCATAAAAAAGTTTTAAATCTTTTTTTTAATTTACCTTTAAAGTATGGGAAGTTTTCAATCCCTAATTTTAATTGCTTTATATGGGCAAACTTTGACTACATTAAATGGTCCAAATCACATAAACCTTAACTTTTGGAGAGATAACTTTAATATAATATTGAACAATTAAACTCTTATTCATATGTTAATAGTTTCATAATAAGTATATGAGCATGCCACTTCTTAATCTATTTCTTATATATATTTCTTTTTCATAGGCTTGTAATCTGATTTCATCAAATAAATTAAGTAAACCTTTCATTTCTCTCCATCTTAATTTATATTATTCTTGAAATAATTAAATATATAATAATCCATATATTCTTAATTTAAAAAAAAAATAAAAACCGTCCAAACAATTAGATTGTAAAGGGACATTCCTATTATGGTGTTATAAGTCGTCTTATAAACCCATAGAGTATCATCAAATTTTAGTGACCAAACTATCATTTCTATGATTTGATTAATCTTACTTTTTGATATTTCATCATATCCTATAGTATGGGAGGCAATATATTATAAGTTTTATCTTTTATCCCATATTGTTTCTACTAATATGTCAATTACTTTATTATAAAAGTGACTACCTCCTGACAAAAAAAAAAAATTGTTGAGATTTTCATACCTATTTTATACTAATATTGATGATATTGCACTTTAAAGAAGGGTATATGTTTTGTTGCAGGAACGATGAATTAGGGTCATTGGAGCAAAAAGATGCAAAAAAGAGTGAATTTTGTTTTGTTGTAGGAATGATGAATTAGGGTCATTGGAGCAAAAATATACAAAAAGGAGCAAATTATTTTGTTGCATGAATGATGAATTAAGGTCAATAGAGCAAAAAGATGCAAAAAGGAGCGAATTTTCATACATATTTATACTGTTTTTGATGATATTGCACTTTAAAGAAAGGTATTTTTGATGTTTATCTATTTTATACTATTTTTAATGATATTACACTTTAAAGAAAGGTATTTTTGATGTTTTGTTGTAGGATTGATGAATTAGGGTTATTGGGCAAAAAGATGCAAAAAGGAGAGAATTTGGAGCAAAAAGGAATATGTTGAATTATGGTCATTGGAGCAAAAAGATGCAAAAAGGAGCGAATTTGGAGAAAAAATGACCAAAAAATAAAGATTTGAACTACGGCGCCGACGGCGAGCCCATCGGCGCCGACGGCGGGTTTTTCCCGAGAGTTCAGAATCAAATATTCTAAAAGTTCGCTTACGGCGCCATCGAGGCCGACGATGGCAAGAACGGCGGTTCTCTTAACAGGTGCATTGAATGTGGACGATTTTTGAAGGGACGCTTAGGCAACTCTTGGAAAACTCTTCTACAACTTTAAGAGAAACATTTGGGCCAAATAAAAAGGGAGAGCCCCGTGGTGGTGTTCGCTGAGTTTTGTTGTTTGTAGAGTGTAGAGAGTTTAATTTAGGGTTGGTATTGTGAGGAATTCTTTGAGAGATTTTAAGAGTGGAGGGAAAGTAAGAGATTTCTTCCTCCTTACGCTTCGAAGAAGAATTCTATGTGCTATAAAGAAAGGAAGAGATTCAGAGGAACTTCAAGGAGTTTGCTTGTGGAGGAATTAGAGATAAGGTATTTATTTATTGAAGTTTGTATGACTTTGCTTTTATATATAAGTTCTAAGTTTTGTCGTATGGTATTTACTTATTGAAGTTTGTATGACTTTACTTTTATATATAAATTGCAAGTTTTGTCGTATCTTATCTATGAATTCTGAGTAGTTTTCTCTGTCTTTCTCCTTGTCTTGAGATTTTGTGAAATGGTGATTAGAATGTTGTATGACTTTGCTTTTATATATAAGTTCTAAGTTTTTTCGTATCTTCTCCATGAGTTCTGCCTTGAGATTTTGTAAAATGACGATTTGAATTGGTTGAGCCATGAGAATGTTAAAGAAGTTGTGATGATCATTTCACTTCGATCTTAATTTACCTTCAATCTGGCTAATTGATTTGTTAAAATATATTGAGTTTTACAACAAAAGTGAAGATTACATCCAAGATTTAGGAAGGTCAAAGTCCTTGAAAGTTGGGTGCAAATAAATAGAGATATAAAATTATCGAGCATAGAATTGGAGATTTTAGAGTGACAGACTAAAATCCTCATTTCGGTCCTATCGTTTGGGTGTTGAAGTGTAGATGTTAGCCCTCAGGCGAGGGGAACGTGGGAGTCATATCGTTTGGGTGCTGAAGTGTAGATGTTAGCCCTCAGGCGAGGGGAACGTGGGAGCTCAATTCAATCCTATCGTTTGGGTGTTGAAGTGTAGATGTTAGCCCTCAGGCGAGGGGAACGTGGGAGCTCGGAAGTGAGAGCTAGTATCCTCCCAGCCTAACCACAGATTCAATAACCAAACATAGAATTAGTCAATGTTCTTTATTCCTGGACAAAAGGGTAAAGAATAAGTATGCTCCTATTTGGCACAATATAATTTGAACTAATTCACTTTATCCATTCAATTTAATTTCTTGACAAGGAGAAGGATGCTTTCTTATATATTGAATTTCACATTAGAAACTTTATTAGTAGAATTAGTTAATTAAGAGTTTGTTAAATTACATATTTATTTCAATTGTCTATTAGTGACAAATAAGCAATTTGAACTGTATTGTTGTGATTAAGTATTGATTTTCTAAATCCTAGGTTTGGAGCCTCTAGTTTTTCTCCCTGTGAGATCGATATCCAAGACTCCATTAGAGCCTTGTATTACTTGAGCAGTACATGTACTTGCGTTGATAAGTGTGACTTTGTAATTATTGAATACTTTATACACATTTTTATCAAATCTATAACCGTTGTCAAGTTTTTGGCACCGTTGCTGGGGACTTAAATATTCTAGCAACAGTATCAAATTCTTGTATTTTTAAGCATATATAAAGTCACTGTCAAGTTTTTTGCACGGTTGCCGGGGAGTAAAAATTAGATTTAAAAACAAGTTATAATTAGAGTAACGGAAAAATTAGGACTATTAGAAAACTTTTACTTGATTTGCAACTTATTTTCATATTTAGTTAACAATTTTTCTGTGTACTGATTTCAATTATATGTGTAAATTTGGACCTGAAAATCTTATACCCTATGATTCAAAATTAGAATGCACTGCTAGGAGAATTAGAAAACTAGGAAAAGAAACTAGAAATCCCAATACAATGGAAAATAATGTGAACAATCAAGGAAAAGAAAATGAACATCAACTGAGACCTCTACAAGATTATGCAAATCCTACAGCAGATGAAATCCAAAATCCTGATGTAGCTGCTAATTCATTTGAGCTTAAACTTGTTATTATCCAAATGACACAAAACAATCAATTCGGAGGTACCCCAAATGAAGATCCTAATTAACACCTCGCTAGTTTTTTAGAACTTTGTGCTACCTTTAAATATGACACAGTTTCGAACGATGTTGTTAGACTTAGACTTTTTCCTTTGCACTTAGGGATAAGGCTAAGATGTGGTTAATTTTGTTAGCACCTGGATCTATTAGAACTTTAGGAGAACTTTCATAGAAATTTCTATCCAAATATTTCCCTCCATCCAAAATTGCTAAACTTAGAAATGACATAACATTTGGGGAGAACTTTCACTGAAATTTCTATCCAAATATTTTCCTCCATCCAAAACTGCTAAACTTAGAAATGACAATTTTGTCAGAGTGATGGAGAGTCGATATATGAAGCTTGAGAGAGATTTAAAGATCTTCTTAGGAAGTGGCTTCATCATTCGTTACCAGATTGGTTGATAATTCAAACTTTTTATAATGGATTAGTGAGATCTCTTAGATTGNTAGTGGTTTCTCTTAAATATAATTTGGGTATGGTGAATGCATAGCAAGTTGATGAATATAAAAACATCTACAAAAAGATTTCTATCTTCTTTGAACTCCATATGTACATGTGTTAGTACCTAATGGAAATATGAAAAATACTTCCAAATCCTTTAACAATATTTGATATTGTAAGTATATTTTAGAGAAGGATGTACCAAGAAGTAAAAAACATTCAATAAAAAATAATGCATAAACATATTGAGTTAATTATTTAAGTCAGATTCAAATTAAAGTTCTTATAAGAAATATAATGTAACCAACATAATGGATACTATTCATCAGACATGCTTGGTGGTCATGACGTAAGTTCGCGAGTTATGTAAAATAATATAATAGTTAACAGAGTATCGTGCATACAAAGATCAAATATTTTTGAGTTTCTCCACTAGTTGGCAAAGCTCTAGATCTATGGTTTACCAATAATGAATCTAGAAATAAGGGAATCTAATCTAATATTTTTATTTGAAGTTATCAACAAAGAGCATATTTATTTTTTGTTCTCTTTTGATAACATACAAATTATAATCACTTGCATTTACCATGTATGTTCCTAGCATAATCAATGCAAATGATTGCAATTAGAAATCTGTCAAAAAAAAATTAAAGCCATTATTATCATATTCTTATATACCCATAAATTAATTTTATCTACCATATATGCTCTACAATTTCTCTTCTAGTACCTATATTTAACACAATATATTAAGATATGATTGGGCAAATCATTTTTAAATGAATTTTAGATAACTAAAAACATGTAAAATTTCATTTAACTGAACGAAAGCATTACATAAAAAAATGCATAAGGATTCCTATAAATTCAGATTTAGTATTAGTTAACAAGCATAATTAAATACGAAACATCACTTTCATGAGACAATCCAAGGAAATTTGAACAAAACAAAATAACTAAGAAAGATGGAATGAGGTTTTCGGCTCCTAGTTCACTTGTTTCCTCTAAAAATATTTTTATTCAACCTCTTCCTACTATATCTTCACACTCTTTCACACACTAAGTCTCTCCAACTATACTACCTCTAAATTTACTCTCTTGCTCTCCATACATGTCTCCACGGTCCTCTTAGGTCCAAAAAATTTTCTCCTAACTGAATCCTGCTTTGCAAATAATTTGAAACTAACTCTGAAATAATTTGAAACTAAACTACATGGCCATCATGTTGTAGAGCTATGTCACAGTAAACATTGGGTTGAGTGTCTTTCTATTTTTAGGCCTTAAACATCAAGGAAAAGGACTATGATTCCAAACTCTTAGATTTTCTCTTGAATCTAATATTTATGGATGTTACATCTTTGCTAAAATAGCTTTGAGGTGATATTCCTCTAGCATTGTGTCACTTTAATTGCTGAATTGTAGCATTGGGCTCTTGGATTATTGCTTCGAGTAACTCATGCAGTAGTGATGGTTAGCTAGTATAGTGGTGCTAAACATAAATTTGTCCATATCTTATTCAAATCATTTACTTGTTCAATTTTTTTTTAAAAAAAAAGATTAATTAATGTAATAAATAAGCAAACTATCTCAAGTTTAAACATCATTAACTAAAAAATTAATTCAACAACTCACTAGATTCTCAAGCACTTACTAGTCAAAATACATAACCATGCCTTTAATTTTGATTTTATAGCAATTATCTTAAAATGTAAATGCTATTAAATTATAAAATAATAAAACTTAATTTTGTTACTTAAACTATTAAATAAAAAAAATATTACCAAATAATAACCAAAATCCTTTTTATCCTCCAATATCTTTCAAATAATAGTTCTCTCCAAGTTTACAGAGCATGTATTTGACGTTAACGAGCAAAAAATAGTTAGTTTGTATAAATTTTAATATTTATCACGTTAATATCTGTAAGTAATCTTTCCTTTGCTAATTATATTACTGTCAATTCAAACATTAAGAGTTTGAATACCAAAATATAAGCATATAAGGCACCAAAATTTAATTTTCATCATTGCTCTCAAGATTTTATTTCTCTTATTTTCTTTTGTTTTCTTTTGATCTTTTGTTTGAAATTTTCTTGTTCATTTTTTTTTCTATCTATTTTTTAGAGGATCATTTTATTGGTTAAGTATTATTAATTTATTTGAATATCTTTTTATCCTCCTTTTAAATTTCCTAAAATTCATATTAATTTTTTTTTAAATTGGTAATACTCATTCTCATTTTCTTATAACTTTGATAATATGTTACATTTTATAATCTCCTATTTAATTAGATTTATTTCAAGTTAATTTTGTATATCAAGTACTATGAAATACACTATATCATTGAATTGTTATTTTCAATGTAAAATTTTGTAATTAATTAGTTAATTAATTACTCCTCAGTTAAATATTAAAAATCAAGTTTCTTAATTACTATTTAGTTAACATTATTTTTAAGATCATTGCTGATTGTATCAATTACCAAGTCATGTCAAAACATACAATTACTTGAAAAAAAATTTAATCAATACTTATCTTTTATTAAAACTGTATACTAGCACTGCAGTACTATACATGTAGCACTACGACATGGTCAAAATAAGATACAACCAAAATAAAAAAATAGTAAAGAAGATATAGAACATAAACACTAAACATAAATTCCTTTCTCCCCAAACATAAAATTTTAACAAAACATAAGTAAAATGCAATAATAAAAAAAATGAAAACAAGATAAGAACTTCATGTTATTGATATTCTTCTTCATCATCACCCCATCACTTCTTCTTCTTTCATTGGTTGGTTGGGGCTGCTTTATTGCTTTAATGTGGAGGTTACTTGAAAGAAAGTTTGATCAAGGCTACTATTTTGGTTGCAACTCTAGAACATTTTAAGTAGGGTTGAGTTAAAGATTCATATACATGAACTACTATTGCTTTTGATCCATGCAATGCTAGAAATTTTGACACAACTCGTACTGTCACCTCAAACCCTCATCATCTTTTCTTTGTAATCTAGACACTTCTTTCTCTAGATCTTATACCTGCTCAACGATGTTGGAAGGTGATACGCCTAAAAATTACATACTTTTTCATATATATTTTATGCTCAATTTTAATAATTTTTAATGATACTATACTTTAAAGGAAGGTATTTTGCGTATTTTTGGTTTCAGGTACAAGAAATGAATGTTTGGAGAAAATGAAGCAAAAATTGTGTAATTTTGAGTAAAAATGAGCATGAAAGAAAATTCTGACTTGACGCATTTTGATATGTCTTTCTATGCTTAATCTACTTTACATTTCTCAATTTTTTTGAATGAAATTACACTTTATATTTTGTAGGTATATCTGTTATGAGCAAAATGCAACTGAAACGGGGTAAAACGGAGCTCAAATAAAGCCAAACGAAGCAAAATGGTGGAGCTGTTGTAAAGTGGTGCATGATGCGCCAAACAGGCGCCAGATGCGCCAAAATTCAATGAACTGGTGCATGATATGCCAGAACTGGTTCATGATGCTCCAGAGATGACTTTTTGCATATTAAGGCGGTTCAGGACAAATTTTCCGTGAATTTTCATGGGGACATTTGTTCTAAACACCCCTTGGAGTGATTCATTGCATCTAAACACTTTGAAATATTCTTTTATGAAGGGATATGTCTCTTAAATTAATAGACTTGTCTTTTAAATTCAAAAGAGTTGACTTTAGAGAGAATTTCAGAGTAGATTTTGAATTCTTTTGGAGGGAGGTAGCCTTTTATAAAAGTGAGGGAAGTCTAAGGCTTGAAGAAGTGTTTTGGGTATGAGTTTTGTGGCGCGCGCGCACGTATGTGTGTGTGTGTGTGTGTGTGTGTGGTGTGAGAGTAAGAGGAAAAAGAAGGCAAGAGAGAAAAAGTCAAGGGCTTGGAGATTTTCTTCGAAGATTGTAAGAGGAGAGAGAAGGTGAGAAAAGAGAGTGCTTGTAAAGAGGGAAAGTGCTTGAAGAGAACTTTTAGGGATTTTCTTGAGAATGATTGTGAGATAAGTTTTGTCTTTTATCTCTTTTGTTTTGTACACTTGTTGTTATTAATGAAATCCATATTTTGTCGTATCCTTCTCATGAATTCTGAATAGTCTTCTTTATCCTTCTCCCAACTTTGAGATATGGTTTTGTGAAAAATTGATTTTGTTTTATACGATTTTAAATGTCAATAATTTGTGATGATTTGAAGACAGATCTTCATTTACTTTTTGATTTGACCAATTGAAATGTTAAAATATGTTAAGAAACATAAGGGCTATGATTTCTACAACATGGGGACAATCACATTTGATTTTTTGGGAGAGTATTTCATCCATGGGATTGAGTGAAAATAAATAGAAAAATATACTTTGTTGAATGCAGAATTTGAGTTTTTAAGGTGACAGATTAAAATCCCCTATTTGGTCTAGTTGATTGGAAACTGATGTGAGATTTTTAATCCTCAGGAGAGGGAGTAGTGAGAGCTCTAGAGTGGCAGCTGGTATCCTCTCAGCCTAACCACGATATTAGGGACCAAACTCTTGATTTGTCAATTTTCTTTATGCACTTGGAAGAGGGTAAAGAATAGGATTGCTCCTATTTGGCACAAAACAATTTTTATATATCTTTTNACATGAAAGAAAATTTTGACTTGACACATTTTGATATGTCTTTCTATGCTTAATCTACTTTACATTTCTCAAATTTTTTTGAATGAAATTACACTTTATATTTTGTAGGTATATCTGTTATGAGCAAAATGCAACTGAAACGGGATAAAACGGAGCTCAAATAAAGCCAAATGAAGCAAAATGGTGGAGCTGTTGTAAACTGGCGCATGATGCACCAAACTGGCGCCAGATGCGCCAAAATCCAATGAACTGGCGCATGATATGCCAGAACTAGTGCATGATGTTCCAGAGATGACTTTTTGCATATTAAGGCGGTTAAGGACAAATTTTTCGCTAATTTTCATGGGTACATTTGTTCTAAACACCCCTTGGAGTGATTCATTGCATCTAAACACTTTGAAATGTTCTTTTATGAAGGGATATGTCTCTTAAATCAAGGACTTGTCTTTTAAATTCAAAAGAGTTGACTTTTAGATAGAATTTTGGAGTAAATTTTGAATTCTTTTGGAGGGAGGTAGCCTTTTATAAAAGAGAAGGAAGTTTAAGGCTTGAAGAAGTGTTTTGGGAATGAGTTTTGTGGCGCGCGCGCACGTATGTGTGTGTGTGTGTGTGTGAGTGTGTGGTGTGAGAGTAAGAGGGAAAAGAAGGCAAGAGAGAAAAAGTCAAAGGCTTGGAGATTTTCTTCGAAGATTTTAAGAGGAGAGAGAATGTAAGAGATTTCTTCTTCATTACACTTCTAAGAGAGAATTAAGAGTGCTTGTAAAGAGAGAAAGTGCTTGAAGAGAACTTCTAGGGATTTTCTTGAGAAGGATTGTGAGATAAGCTTTGTCTTTTATTTCTTTTGTTTTGTATACTTGTTGTTATCAATGAAATTCGTGTTTTGTCGTATCCTTCTCATGAATTATGGATAGTCTTCTTTATCCTTCTCCCTACTTTGAGATATGGTTTTGTGAAGAATTGATTTTATTTTATACGGTTTTAAATGTCAATAATTTGTGATGATTTGAAGACAGATCTTCATTTATTTTTTGATTTGGCCAATTGAAACGTTAAAATATGTTAAGAAACATAAGGGCTATGATTTCTACAACATGGGGACAATCACATTTGATTTCTTGGGAGAGTATTTCATCCATGGGATTGAGTGAAAATAAATAGAGAAATATACTTTGTTGAATGCAGAATTGGAGATTTTAAGGTGACAGATTAAAATCCCCTATTTGGTCCAATTGATTAGAAACTGATGTGAGATTGTTAATCCTCAGGTGAGGGAGTAGTGGGAGCTCTAGAGTGGCAGCTGGTATCCTCTCAACCTAACCACGATATTAGGGACCAAAATCTTGATTTATCAATGTTCTTTATGCACTTGGAAGAGGGTAAAGAATAGGATTGCTCCTATTTGGCACAAAATAATTTGTATNCTTTTTTCAAATTAATTTAATTGTTTCACTAACCATGTATTCATTGTAAAGGGGAATGATGTTTTCTTAAATTTGAACTCTTCGTAAAAAGAACTTTATNGTATATATTTTTTTCAAATTAATTTAATTGTTTTACTAACCATGTATTCATTGTAAAGGGGAATGATGTTTTCTTAAATTTGAACTCTTCGTAAAAAGAACTTTATTTAGTCTCAGTAAATTTAACTTTGAAGTTTAGAAATTAGTTTAGTAAACTTATTTCTTTTAGTTACATTTTTGTTAGCATTAATTAAATCTATTTTAGCTTGTCTTTCTACTTTAATTTATATAGTTTGAATATTGTGATTTATGTTATTGTCATAAGAATTTTCATCTTCCAAGCTAAGACTTGATAGTAGTAGACTAGAATTAGCCTAAGAGATTTCTTACTGCGCTTCTTTGTGGGATCGATACTGGGGTTTTTAAAGAAGGCCTTATANTTAGCATTAATTAAACCTATTTTAACTTGTCTTTCTACGTTAATTTATATAGTTTGAATATTGTGATTTACGTTATTGTCATAAGAATTTCCATCTTCCAAGCTAAGACATGATAGTATTAGAGTAGAATTAGCCTAAGAGACTTCTTACTGCTCTTCTTTGTGGGATCGATACTGGGGTTTTTAAAGAAGGCCTTATATTACTTGAAGATATACATGCACTTGCGTAGAACCACTAGTGTGTGAACTATTTTATTTATTTTATAACATTTTGATTTTAATCGCTAAATATAAATTGGGTCAAGTTTTGGCCATATTTTTGAAAGCTAAATTACTGCATAATTTTAGGACGGGTCAAGTTTTTGACACTGTTACTGGGGATTTACATTAACATAAAACACACACACACTAGGGGTGCATCAAAAGGTCATATGAATAAGAGGTGGAAGACTGACAGGAACTCTCCCATGATCTTTTACTAGAGAAAATAGTATTCTATATTAATGCATAAATAAAGAAGATTAGTTCCTTTAGCTTACTAATCAGAGTAGATTATCCTAATTGCATAGTAGTACTACAACTCGTCATTGCTAAAATTTATTAATGCTTTTAACTATGTTAATGGTAACTTAAAACATAATAACAAAATTAACTACAACACAATCCTTAATGAATTTATTAATAATTTTGACTTATCTTGGTAGAAATAAAATATTGTTAATTTTTCTTCCACATTCTTGCCAAAAAAGGGAAACTTATTTTTTTTTTTTATTTTGAGCTTTCCACTAGACCTGAGCATCAAACCTAGTTTAAAAGTCTAAGATTTCATTAAAATTAGATGAACATTGTAATAACTTAATTAATAATCAAAATCAATAATAGGTATGATTTAAACATAATTTATGTTTTTTTATTTAAAGGCTACCCACTTTTCACTAATAAACAACTTATAGTTTTGTACATTTTTTTTCGCATTTGCAAAGGACTCCCAATCAAATAAATAACTCCAGTCATATGTTATTGTATAAGCTTGCTCAATCCTTTTAAACAATTAAGCCTTCTACCCTTCCTCTTAGACTCGAAATGACATGCTTAGGGGGAAACTTTTCTTTGCAGTAAGGCTTCCCCATATCTATCCCTTGTTACCAAAATTATAAATTTTTTGGAGTCAAATGGAGTTTATTTTCTTTTCATCCTCTCACTTTAAATGACATGATCCAAGAAAAATAAAAAGATTAGAGAGAAATAAATTAGTGGAATGCAAGTTAACCTTAGATTACTACCAAAGGATCCCTCTGGTAAGGGCATAAGCAAGAAAGGAAATTAATATAAATTCAAGGGTTTATATATATAAAAGGTAGCACCATGGTGCTACATTTGTAGCATTGCAACATTACATATCTAGCTTCAATCTTGCATTGACACTAATATATGGGTCTAAGGTAGTTGGGCTTGAGGTAATACAATAATGTGTATTATAAATATAGTGATATTATGATATGACCCAAAAGTCAACGTGTCAAAATTTTGTTTCAGTTATTATAAACATCATAATTTTAATATAATTTTTTATTAAATTCTAATTCAAAGATTATGGGGAGCCATCAATTTTGTACTTATAAATATTTCTCTAGAACCCAGTGTTGCGTTGATATATCAAATTTTCAACTTTTTGGTTGACATTAGTTAATCTGACCATCACATAACCAAGGGGTTGACTAACATTATAGAGTTACAAATGCAACACTGTGATGCTCTATTATTAGTCAAGCAGAGCTAAATTTCAAACAATTTTAACAAAACTATTAATAGAATATGACAAAAAAAAGATCCATGAAGCACTATAGCGCTACATAACTAGTGTTGTGGTGCTACACCTCATGAGACCTGACACTAAACCTATAAAAATGAACATATAAAACCAGTTTATTTTCATATCACATATAAATTCATCATTCTAACATAAGACTTGGATTACCTTTTAAGAAGGCTTAATTCATAATCTTTTACCTGATTATATCAATTTCTATTATTAAAGGTGATCAAACCTAATGGAATAGCTATATTTATTTCCATCTCCTCATAAAAAAGACTTAAAATCTTTTTTTAATTTACCTTTAAAGTATGGGAAGTTTTCAATCCCTAATTTTAATTGCTCTATATGGGTAAAATTTGACTACATTAAATGGTTCAAATCACACAAACCTTAACTTTCTGAGAGATAATTTTAATATAATATTGAACAATTAAACTCTTATTCATATGATAATCGTTTCATAATAAGTATATGAGCATGCCACTTCTTGATCTATTTCTTATATATATTTCTTTTTCATAGGCTTGTAATCTGATTTCATCAAATAAATTAACTAAAGCTTTCATTTCTCTCCATCTTGTTTTATATTATACTTGAAATAATTAAATATATAATAATCCATATATTTTTACTTTAAAAAAAGACAAACTTACCAAACAATTAGATTGTAAAGAGACATTCCTATTATGGGGTTATAAGCCGTCTTATAACCCCATAGAGTATCATCAAATCTTAGTGACCAAACTATCATTTCTATGATTTGCTTAATCTTACTTTTTAATATTTCATCATATCCCATTGTATGGGGAGGCAATATATTATAAGTTTTATCTTCTATCCCATATTGTTTCTACTAATATGTCAATTGCTTTATTATAAAAGTGACTACCTCCATCACTAAAACTAACTTGAAGAGTATTAAATTGAGAAAATATATTCTTCTTTAAAAATTTAAGAAGATCATTAAAATAATAATTATGTACAACCACTCCCCCAATCCACATTACTTCTCTTTTCTTCTATCTTTTCTCCCTCAATCCATTTAGAACATAATTTATTGCTAACAGTGTAAATCCATACCTAAAAAAGGAGAAAAGATCCCATAAAATCAATTATCTATACATTTAATATCTCAACTTCTAAAATATAGTAGCATTTCATTTCATCTATTTATATTTTCTACCCATCTAGATCTATCACACTACTTAATATAATAAATCTTAAAAGGTTCTAAGGATTTCTTATTAAATATAAAAAGTATATCCTTCTCTAACAAATGAAAAACTTATTTAGTAATTTTAAAGAAGACCTTTTATGAATATTCTTTAGAATCTTGTGCTTCCTACAAAGCCCTAAATATATTTGATAATAGTGGTGGTGGTAAATTTTATATAACCAAAATTTTTGTCTAATGTACCTCCATCTAGTGTTCATTAAAATTTTATTTCTTAAGATAATGCCCTCAATAACCATAAATTAATATATTTATTTCACTTATGTACTAAATTAGTTTCTTCACATCTTTTCAATATCAATACTAAATGCTCATGTAACTATCTAAAGTAGTGCTAAATAAAAAAAAATCATCTATAAAAACGTCAATGCTTTAATCAAACAATAAAGTTAATCATGAAACTCCTCTAAGAAATAGCATTACACAAACTAAAGGGCGTTTTCTTAAAAAAAAAAGTTTCATAGGGACTAGTGAAATTTATTTTATTTTAGTCTTCTAGTATTATAAGAATTTGTTGATATCTATAAATATAAATCTTAAAAGGGACTAGTGAAATATCCATCAAGGAAGTAATATATATCATGCACTACCAAATTATAAAATATTCAATCAAAAAACGGAATGGAAAATGTCTTTCCAAGTGGCCTTAATTAATTTATTNATAATAATGTTCCTTGAGAAAAATAAGGTTGTGGTTCTATCTTCAAAAAAATTTGAAGTTTTCATGATTGATTATAGAGAATATAAATGTCATAGCTAATTATAAAGAATATAAATGTGATAGCTCAAAAGTGGAATAGTGATTTGTGAAACCAAATGCAACAAAAGTAGGAGATGCCGCAGATATTAAAAAACTCAATGATGTCTCAACTATCATGTTATTTGGCTTTATTAATTTTGAAAAAAAAATTATTTGATAATTGAGTGATTTATCAAAAGGTTATGACTTTTATTACATGCTATATCATTGTGAGAAAGCCTAGGTGTCAGCCGCCCTTTTTTTTAAAAAAAATGTAATTTAATATATATATATATATATAATTTTGAAAATAATATTTTTAATTTTGAAAATATGAGACCAAATCGATCCCATATAAACAATAATTTAAATAAACGAGCCTAATATCATAATCAAAACATCTATCCTGAGGGGTAGACACATTACTTACTGGTGAGGCTCGATTAAATAAACTAAAGATATTACGACATCCTTTAACTCTGCAAAAAATTATTTTTTATGTTGACAGACAAGTTACCTTATTTAATATAAAAAATTAAATGGGATTTGTATTAAGTTGGGTTATTTAAAGTTTCTTACAAGGGCAAGCCCCTATAGTTAATTACATCTTAGATAATCGAAGTCACCTAAGCAAACTCTCGATTTAAATTAGGGAATATTGTCTTCAGGGATTTCAAGGAGTAGGACTTTTTAAAAGATTGGACCAAAGAAGTGTCACAGGGGAATAACTCAAATTTGGAACATTGTTATGAAATCTAAAAGAAGAGAAACTAGGATTTGTCACAGATCCTGAGGAGAACCTCGATGACTTCTCAAGCTACCCTATGATTTGGCTTGAGTTTCGAGAAGAAAAATTATTTAAATGTTACATCTTGTCAATTTTATTAATTATGACTTATATTTGCTTAACACAGTCATACAAATAGCCTGGAAGATAAGAGGATTTATGTCATAACGAACAACAATCTCGGAGCCTAATGCGATTTAGAGCTTAAATTATATAGTAGAGCTATACAAAAGCCTAAAGATAAAAGTGAGAATTTATGTTGCACTATGCAAACGACCTTGAAGTCTTATGACTTATTTATTTAATTCTAAAGAAAGATTTGATGTTGTGGATCCTCATGTTGTCGTAGATTGCTATTGTAGATTGTTGCCCACTGAGTTAGCTCTAACCTCCTCGATGAAGTAGCAGTCCTAAAGTCTGTGGTCCAAAAGATTTTACCATATGTTTTAAAATTGTGGGGGGGGGGTTAAAGTTGATTAGAGTGACACCAGTTAGGATCCCACAGTTCCCTCATTTCGGCACTACTATTTTCTTTTGAACTTACTTAGCTTAAATAATTTGTTAGATGTATTTAAACTGGGGAGATCTCGTTAACAACCTTGGGTTACCTAGTCTGAGGTACTCCCGTACATTCAAAAGGACATTTTAAGTTTAGTGATATTTCAAAGGATTTATGGTTATCATTGAAGGAATTTGTTTTAGATTTTTTTAAATGTTGATTAATTTTTAAAAATAGTTGTGATTTTTTGTAAGTAAAGTACACAACCAAGTAGTTATAATATTTTTTAGTAATAATAAATAAATGTAAATGTGCACCTGTCATCTTCTCGACATTCCCACTAAAAGATTAGCTTATATATATATATATATA
>JXCR01149141.1:8027-27838 GCA_002079205.1 Phalaenopsis hybrid cultivar
ATAGTAATGTATTCCAAATCATTTAATTTACTTTGCATTACATTTATGTTGTACTGAAATTCCAAATACTTGGAACCAAATGGCCCTCGAAGCAGCTTTTAAAAACTTGTTTGTTCAAGTTAATAGATTCGGTAACCTTTATATTTAAATAAAATCTTTTGCTTTTAGTCTTTGTAGATCACACTTTTTTTTGGCCATACGCCAACTATATAGGCCTATATTCTAGGCTGCACATTTTGTTGATGCAAGGGGCTTCATTCTATCGTTATGGAAGAAGGTAGAAAATGGAAGGAAAATTATTTGTTTCACGTTTTAACATGTTAGCATGCGATAATGTTTTCACACCTTGGATTGAATTTATCATTCACGTGCCTTAAAATTCATTATTATTGCCGATTTTGCAATTTTAATGACTTCCATACCCTGAACTTTTCTCTTTCACCATTCCCAACCACGACTTTGTCATTGGTTTTATTTATTTTAGAAAATGACAAATCTTAAAAGTGCCACTGCTTGTATCACCTAACTACTAGAGAAAATTGTGTATCTGAAACACTAATGACACATTTAACTGAATAAATGAAACTATCATGATTCATGATTTACACTTTTTAATAGCCTATCATGATTCATGGAATGCGATATTGTTTTATTCACTGTTTATTTTTACATTAAGGGTTTCTTTGTCTGCATGCAAAAGGAATTAATGATTGTGAAGTGGGAGAAATGAGATCATTTCATCTTTTGGCTGACTAACGTACTTGCCACTGGGATTAGTTCCCATTGAATGAACTCAGGGCTTGATTTCTCATGGTGGTTTTTCTTGGTTGCTATTTCTCAATTCTTTATGTTGCTCCGTTGTTGAAATGATTTTCTTCATATTTTGATATAGTTTTTTCTTGTACCCTTTATTTTGTATTGTTCTTTTGTTGAAAATTCCATGTTTTCTTTGTCCAGGCTAAATTTATCAGCGAATTAAAATCTGAGATTGAACGATTGCAGGAAGAAGTTAAGGATCAACTGGTTAGTCATTTGTCTTCTTTTGTTGCGAAATATTTTCCTATTTTCTTTCTTAAAAAGCATAATGGATGCCTACAGTGGTCCTCATGGATTGTCTTGTCCCATGACTAGTTATGATTTGTCCATGAATTATTTTCAACCGTAACAGAGATAGTAGCTACTTCTATAAGCACTAAAATTAATTAGAATGCAAACAATTTAGGGATATTAAAATTTGAATTTAGATATTTTGCATATTCTGTTCTTAAAGGACTCGATATGTATAATGCTTGTGGAAGTAGCTATAATTAGGGGTCATTAATTTATTTAGGTGCAGATTGATAGTATAAGAAAATTAAAGGTTGAAGAATATGAGTTGATTATAAAATCAGAATCAAACGAGATAAAGTTGACCTTTGCTATAGTTTCTTGATTTTGTTCCTTGATCTCTATTATTAGTTTTGAGTGTATCAATAATGATCGCTCACTTATTCAATGCGAGAACAAAGTAAAAACTTTAAGCAAAAGAAGATGGCATAAATAAAGGAAAATTAAAGAAGTCGAATCTACAAGGTAAAAGTCCTTTGCTTTCCCTAAAGCTTGATGCTTTGATCAGATTTTTGACACTATCTCTTTTGAATGCATGTCTCATAAGATTTTCTACATCAAAATGATACAAAAAAAAGCTACTGTTATTTCAAGATTGAGCTCTAATGATACGCTATAATATCCTCTATAATCTTGGTGGAAGCTCTTTTATATATAGGATTGGGCTAAAGAAACTTGATCCAACATAAATGTAGATATCTTCTATGTGATGCCCCAAATGTATAACATAGCT
Organism: Phalaenopsis hybrid cultivar; assembly: GCA_002079205.1. Lineage (NCBI taxonomy): Eukaryota > Viridiplantae > Streptophyta > Magnoliopsida > Asparagales > Orchidaceae > Phalaenopsis > Phalaenopsis hybrid cultivar. Next base: position 9,868 of record JXCR01149141.1, read on the forward strand.
AGATGTTTGATATGTTTAGGGTCTCGAGTCTTTCATTGAGCATGAGCTGTTGATATAGAGGAACGCATTTTCCTGAGTGTGCTACTTGATATTTTTGCTTTCCATATGGCATATACAGTTACTTTCCTTTCAGATAACAACATACCTGAATGTTTTCAGTCAAACTGCATTTCCTCTAGTAAATTCTCGCATGAGCCCTTTTACCTAGATCCTTGTTAGTACAAAAATTGTTCAAATATTTTAAACTGTGGATAGAAACTATCCTAATCAGGTTTATTAAGATAAAATGGCTATGCAAAATAGGTTTGCTTTACCATGGCATTGGTTGTAGACCTGGAGCTTTCTTTCATATTTTTTAGCTTGAGAAATTTAACACCAATGAGTATCGCTTTCAGTACTCCTTGAACATTTTTTGGTTCACCACCTCTACACGACATGATGGCATTAACTCCTCCATAGTGTTAACAAATTTGCTCGTCTAGGATGTCCTTGTGCTATGAATCTTGTTGCCATCAGCGGGGAATCTTATTCATAGGCATCCAACCCAATTCACTAGCTCAAGCCTTCTTCTGATCAAGGTTTAATCCATAAAAAAGGTGTGACTAACTACTATGGTCTACTCTGTACCAGTGTTTTCTTCTATAACAATCATGTAGTCTACCCCATCTTTACTTTGCCGCCATCTCTCTAATCCCCCTAATGGCCAAAACCATATCCTGAGATCCACTATAGCCGTGTGTCATAATGTTATTTCTGTTCCCGTGTGTTAGTTGTAACTGCCTTTTGGCTTTTTCAGTAATAAAATTTGTTTGCTTATTGTTGTTTGGGTTAACTCCAGTATCATCCTTCAAATAATTTTCGGTGGATTTATTATGGTATGAAACCACTTAATAAACCTCATGTTAAAACTAGTGAACGATACAAATTTCTCTCCACATGAATTTTAGTCTATTAAGACCCTTCTTTGATATTTTTGACCCTCTTCAGTTGAGCTGAAACACATTTCAATAGCAAAACAATTAGGAAGACTATTGAAAAAGTTGTAGCATGCGGTTTTTCAAATTAATGAAGACATTCTTATGCAACATGATCTCAAGGACCCCTTAGTAATAAGTTATTTTTTAGCTCGATAAATCGTCATCATGTTTATACGTATCCTAACTATTTTTGGTCAGCTTTATGAAATCTTATTCCATTCAATCTAGTTGAGTACTGCTATAGTTTTAAAATTGATTTTGTGCATTTTTTTTCCTTAAACTTTTTCATTATGACAGTTAGTCACTCCTTTTCTTTCTTATTTGCTGGTCATATACCTTATTGTTGCATTTTTTTTTGTGCTTGATCATTATGCACATCATTTGTCTATGGGGCTTGACGAACGTCTAGCTTCATAAAGTTTAGGTTTTCTTAAAAATTGGTACTTTTTTAGCTAATAGATTTAGCCTAGTTGCAAGTCATCGACCTTATCATCTAATATCTAAGGATCAAATGGATTTTGGTTTTCCACATTCATCACTTAGTAGATATCCTTATTGGCATACAATGCTAACTATCATGCACTATCTTTGATCTTCATAAATATCTTGGACAACCTATATCTAATTGATTTATTTTCCTCTCTACCCCTTCAACTACTTCTGATTATTGTGAAGCCATACAAGATCTCCTTTTTCAAATTTCTTCTCAACTTAATGACCGCCATGCGGGCACACAATATTGATGTGACTTGTTGACTTCCTTCTCTACCTTATAATGGATTATTTAGATTCACTTCAGGAGTGTACGAGTTTTTTTTTGAGCTCTTCTTCTTTACTCTGAAGAGTTACTATCCATTCTGTTAAGAACTCCAGTCAAAAGGCTTTGAGGCATGTATTGTGGACATGCCTGAAATGGTGCTTGTTTTATAGAACCGTGAATCACCCTATTAAAGGAGAATTAGATGCAATGTAGGTTTCATCTCATGTCTTCACATGTCGAAAGATAAAATTTCTTAGTAGATGTGCAAAACTTTTGGCAATGATATCAGTTTGACTAGTTTGCAGGTGAAATGTTGTGCTTTTCTTAAATGTAGCATCCATGATGGCGTGCCTTGAATTTTAGAAGTTGTTATGGAAGAATCGAGATGTTTGAGATTGAATGTTGGATGTTTTAATAAGTGTTTCTAACAGAAAGTGATGGTCTATTTTTTATTTTATGGCATTTTATTTTCACGAAAGAGTATTATCATTTTCAATAATATCATCGCCACTACGAACACACAGTTATGCCGATTATAGTTCACTGGCAGATCTAATTTGAACTAGATATAAATGCTTTTCAACTGCTAAGCAGTACTGACAATGGGGTGTGAAATTCTTGCTTTCTATTTGAATGCTTTGATGTGCAAGAGAGTATGCACTATCCCAAGAATTGGGTTACTTAGAGATGCATACTCAACCAATAATGTATTGCTGCAAGTTAAATGACATATTTGCCATTCCCAAGTATCTGTCCACCTTGGAAGTCTGCGCTTCTCTCTTCTATTTCAGTGAATTGCCTTCTCTAGGTACAAGGGTTAAGTATCTATGTACAATAGTCCTTTGTTGACCTTGCTTTCGTTCGAGGTGTAGTTTTCCCCTCCTTAGTAGCCTAGGATCTAGCCGCAGGACCTTTCTGTCGACTACAACCAGAAAACTAGTGAAGGAGCCCTCCCCATTAGCAATTATGAACTTTTCTTCGCTCGACTTGACGTTCCATATAGTATTTTTGACCGCTATTGCTTAACAGGTAAGACTACTCTGAAGGAACTGAGGGAGCATTCCTATAGGATTGTCGACCTTAAGATTGACTGTACTCGTTGATTTGGCACCGTTGTCCTCTGCACCGTCCTGTTTGATTGAACTCATATCGGAATTTTGATAGGATTCGGACCGCGACACATTTTAACCCGATTGACGACGAGGTTGTTCGGACGACTCCGGATGACGAAACAGACTGCGCCGATGCGTCCGGAACATCGACTTTGCTTAGGGGGGACGTTCGTTTCATTGCGACGGCGCGTCTTGGGGAAAATACATATTTAAATGTTAATTATAATAATAAATAATATATTATTATTATTATTATTATTATTATAATTAATAACTTATATTAAAAATCCTTAACCTAATTTCATTTTCCCCTCTCCCGTTTCTTCCTCTCGCGCTCGTGGACCTCTGCCCTAGCCGCGGTTCGCTCGGTTTCTTCTGGCCCACTCCTTCGTGCCGTTGGAGTCTCGTTCCCGCGCTCGCCTCGCACACGCAGGACGATCCCGCGACCCATCCCTTATCGTATCTCATCTTCTGCATCTCGCACGCCCGTATGGGGGCGTCTGCTCCTCTCGATCCTTCGATCCGTATGCGATCCCATAATCATTGCCTCTCCTTCTCTCTGGTTTATATGATACTCTGTTGGTGCATTTCAAGGGGCTGAAAATCTTTAAGGGAAGGGAAAAATCTGTCATTTTTCTTTCTCACTTCTTTTTCTGTGTTTATGTTGGCTTCCTCTTACTGTTGGAGGAAGGATTGAAGTTGAGAAGCGCTTTTAAAAGTTCTGTGTTGCTTTTTTTTTTGTTGCAAAGAGGTACTTCTCCCCTCCTCTGTCCCTTCTTTCTCTCGGTTTTGCTCGGTCAGGGCTGCTGGGAGCGGCATTCTTTGATCGGGTATGGCATGCTGGTTCGACATACTCCATGAATTTTGCGATATTAAATAAAAAAATGGTGATATGGATTTATGGAAGTTTAGTTCACTGTTCAAGCATGTGTAGATTATCTACTTATGTTCTTCCCATATGTGCTGAATGTAGAGGGAAAGCCTACTCTTATTTCCATGGCCCTGAATGGCTCGGTTTTGGGTCTTTGTGGGTATTCGGTTTTCATTGTAGGAGCATGGGATGTTAATTTTTGTTGAGGCTTTGAAGCTCCTTTACTAGCTTTAAGGGTCTCGCTCTGGCCCTTGCTTATTTTTGATTTTCTTAAAAGTGGCTGAATGTTAATTTATGTTGAGACCACGGTCTTAATTTCTGTTGGAGCTTTATTTTTGGCCTTGAATGGATCGGTTTTAGCTTCCCTTGGAGCTCGGTTTTACTTGCTTTGGCCCTTACCCGAGAACTGGTTTGGAGAAGAGGCTTGATTTCGTTTCTTCTAGCTCTTACCCGTGAGAGGTTGTTTAATTTGATTTGGTCTTTCTTGTTGGGTTCGAGTTACTTGGATGATTGTTGGCGGATCAAATTTATCATCACAAAATTATGGTTATATTTTGTACTCTCTTATGTATATCAAAGATCCTCATGGAATTGATTCGGGTTGCCTTGGTCGTGAGCCTTTCTTGTGCTTGGGCTGATTTTTCCTTACTTTGGCCGTGAGCCTTGTTCAGTGGGCACTGCCCTTGTGGCCTTCGGTTTTGCCCTCTAACAGTGAGATCAGTAGGCATAGGTCTGCTTCCTTTTTGTCCCCCACCCGCGGATTTGTGCTGTGTTGGGTTCCCGCTTGCCATCTGTGGCCGTGAGCGCCCTATATGGAATTTGATTTTGTTTGTTCTGGCTCCTACCCGTGAGCTAGTTTGGAGTCCGGTTATGCTTTTGTTGGCCTTACCCGTGACCCTCTACCCTTTTTTGGCCCTGTTTCTTGACTTAGCCGTGAGTGCCTTGTTCTGTTGGTGGACTTAGCCGAGAGCCTTGGGATGTTTTCTCTCCTCTATTGACCCCGACTGTGAGCGTTTATTTGGTTTTATGGGAAGATTTTATGCTTATTTGATATACGAGGCCATTGATTAATTTGGAAGTTGGAGGATCCTTATTTTTGCATGGGTTTGGGAGTACTAGTGGTGGTATTCTCTGGGTTATTTTCCTTTTGTGAAGTTTGGGAGATTTCTAAGTCTCATTTTGGAAAAGCATTTGGTTGGAATTGATTAGTTTCATAAAAGTTTTCTTTGGGGTTTGGATACCGGTGTTAGAAGGTTATTTTGACTTGGGTTGATCCACTTATGAAAACGTGAGTAAATGATATCCTTTCGGATTGATTCAAGAATCTTCGGGTTTTCCTTTTCAGGTTTTTTGGTCACGAGTTTTTGAGAGCTGATTCATTCTTTGCTCTTTTCGATGTTTTAGGTGGATCAGTCTCTCCTCTCTCTCACCCCATTTTTGTTCTTTTTTTTTCTTGCTTCTTGGTTCGGTTTTGATGCTTATGACCGATACATAAGTGTCCACGTATAGCTTTTTGCTATACGTGAAACCATCAAGTAAGGTTGCAAGTAGGTCGATTTTGTTTAGGGGCTTAAGGCGGTGATGACAAAGGCACATTGGAGATAGAGCAGAATGATATGTCATCCTACGACATCGGGATCCGATTCAGGAACCCATCAGGATCCGATTCATGAACCCGGTGAGCTGTAGGATGACAGTATCATTCACCGACACAAGACTAGCGGGAGTTGACCCGAACCTTCTTAGGTTGTTGGTAGTCTTATGCCCGACAGCGCGATCGACTCGTGGACAACTACTTTTCAAAATTGATAAAAATAAATTTGATAAGAACAAACACACCTTTTTCTAAAACAAAAATATATTTTTCGCTACATACATAATTGATACAGCCCACTTTTCGCATGTTTGAAATCTATGTGCATGCTGAAAACATAAATTTTAAATACATTTTAAACATTGGTTGTTCGCGTGTTGATCACCTGTTTAGGTTAAGGAATACCCTCCTGAGTTAGGTTCGATAGGACATCCTTCTAGTTGAGTGGCGGGCTTTATACATCCGGGTGATCGAGTAGCCTTCAACGACCCTCGAGTACTAATATATAGTTGAGCCTATCCCCGACCCGAGTGCTTGCGGTCCCCCTCTTTCCGGACTTTTTCATATGTTTTTCTTGAAATTTTTGGACAAAACACTCGTGGTCTCTTTCCGGGATTTTCCCGTCTTTTCTACGATTTTAATCGAATTGTTGATTCGTCAATTTCCTCGCATTTCTCTTGTCGTGAGTCTTTTGACGATCTTTCTCGAGATTTCTGGACGATGTTTCTTTGTTTTCGTTTATATAAAACATTTCAGTCTGTTTCCTCAAGTTTTGTTGCTTGTACCTGTCGCGTCAATTACACTTAAGGAACAACGGATCTCCCAGGTATACAGGTTTGTTCTATGTTTACAGCATGTTATTATTTTATAATCACTTCTCTGCTGTACCTTTTACTTTTCTTTACACTGCATGTTGCATTGCTTTCTTTACTGCATACCCTATTGCTTGTCCTGTGCTACATATTCTACTGTTATGCTTTACACTATACAACTTAAACATGTTATCTATAAAAATATCTGAAGAACTACAACCATAGGGCTGTTGGATTTGATATTATAACCTGACACCCTAGAAAACTTAAACTCGTCACGACAAGGAGCTTGAAACTAGCGCGGTGGACAGCACGATCATCTTCAACAGCAGAACATGTCTTCCCCAACTAAACCATTTCTTTCCAAGAAATTAAAACAGCAATCCATAGGATTTTGAGGTTGTTCGCCTAGCGCAACATAAATCCTTAACTTTTCGTTAGACATTCGTATAGCTCTGCTGTACGGTCTAAACCCTAACTCGTTTTAGGATTCCAAGGTTGTCGTCTGTCACGACCTAAATTCTCACATCTTTCAGGCTGTCGGTGTGATTGTTTCACACGAATGTAAACCCTAATTGAATAAAAATTGACAGGATAAAACACTTGAATATTTCTCTTCTAAACTAAAGCCAAACCATAGGGTAGACTGGGAAGTCACCGAGGTTCTCCTTCGGATATGTGGCATGCCCTAGTTCTTCCTCCTTTGGATTCTACAATAAATATTTCTAGTTTGAACCATTCCCCTTTTGCACACCTTTTGTCCGATTTCGTTGAAAAGTCCTATCCTTTTGACCTCCTCGAAGACAATCTTTCCTGATTTTTATCGAGAGTATTCTTAAGTGACTTCAGTCATTTAAGATGTAATTAACTATAGGGGCTTGCCCTTATAGGAAGCTTTTCTGAACCCAGCTTAAAATAAACCCTATTTAATTTTTCATATTAAATAGAGGAATTTGTCGGCAAATAAAACGGTTTTGCAGACCAAACGGACATCATGTATTTCTTAGTTTATTTGATCGAGCCTCATCCTCAAGTCTTGTGTTTGTTCTTCGGGATAGATACAAGGTTTGAGGTAAAACGCTATTTCATTTAAACTATGAAAAATATGGGGTCAGTTTGATTTTCATATTTGATTTTAAACTTAAATCTATATGTAAATTAAAGTGTCATTTCGAAGCGAGCGACGAGATTTCGATTCCGGTGACCGACAGCTTCCTACGGGCAACTCCACACACTTTTCAACTTTTTATCGCCGACATCCCTTTTTATGGTATATTTGTCGGCTTCTCCTGAGCATCTCAAAAGTTCATATCAGGCTTGTAGAGTTTAGCATACTCAATGCTGAGAAGATTGTAGCCGTACATTGATGAATGTGCCATCGATGATCACGAGGTCATATCAACCATCTTGTTTTGTATTTCTTGTATTTGATGGCTAACCTAAATTGTTGTAAATACATCTTCCACTTCACACATGAAGCTTGTGGAAGGTTTGTTTGCATTTTTTATATTAAAGTGGCTTGTGTTTTGCTTGAATCACTGTTTCTTAATAGAGTAGATAAGTATGGCAACGATTCAGAACTTCGTGTGTTTGGAAAATTCCTTATAATATGTTGGATTATTTTTCTAATCACGTTACAACATCTCAGTCCAGCATACTACATGCTGCCATTTTTTTTATTAAAATTGCATCAAATGCAGATCCCAAAGTATCAACCTTGATTTCAAAGGTCTTCTAAGGTTCGATAAATCTAAACTAGGAATTTTTTTTGCATTAGAATAGTTGATGCATTTTGGCTCTTGTTTCTAAAGTACCTAAGTTAATACTTTTCCATTCTCTAACCCTCAATTATCGATTATTTTTTAACCATTATTTTTAATAGTAGGAGCCTTTTTTCTATCAAATGAATAATCGAACGAAACATTGTTACACATTTATAGTTCTCTTCATTTGTCTAATGGCCACTATATTCAAAAGTTAACACTCCTTGTTCTTGTTGATGGTGCTTCGAACACTGTCTTTGTGAAGATGATTTTGCTACACTCTTTGGTAAAGTAATCTCCTGGGTCCCAAAGCCTTAAGCTTCCAAAGGTTTTCGTGTAAGTATCGAGAGGTATCGCTTAACACATTATTTCATCAATGAACTCTCAAGTAATGGCGAAGCTAATGAGACAATATTGATCTATTCTCATCATTAAGTCTTCAATCCAATTGAGAGGAAAGGCATGCTGTTGAGGAATTGTTTTGATTCCCAAAATCTTGGCCAAGTATGCAGAGATCAAGTTGTAAGAATCTTTAAGTCGAAGATGACATTTACTACTTTTTGCTTGACCATCCATGAGGTCAACAATTCCTCAAGCTTAGTAGGTTTGGTTGTCAAAATCAATTAATTAACCTTTGAAATTGCCATCAAGGAAAGGTTTGAATCCAGTTGTTCATCAACTTGAATGTTTGTTCCGAGTCAATAGCAGTAGCAGACGCCTTCCTTTTAACCTCATTCTTGATTTATTTGAAAACATTTTTAGACATATGCATCACTTTATTATTTGTCTAAATTCAGCAATTATCATAATGCATTTTATTTGTAGAAAAGTGGTTGTCATGGAGTTAACTTTGGCAGAACGCATTTGGTGCCTCTTCTTCTTGACAATTTTTTTGCTGCCTTTAGGATGTTCTTTCTTCGAATTTTTATGACAAACACACTTGCTTGATCAGTATCTTTAAAGAGAAAGAGGAGTTCATTGGGGATGCTATAATGCAGCTCAACTAGATGCTTGGTCAAAATTGAGATGTCTTCGAACAAAACATTAGTTTTAAGAGCTGGTCTCTTTGAACTTTGTTTTATATTTTTGCACAGATTTGTCATCATTGTTGCAGCTTGTGGCATTTCATCTCTCGCTAATACCCCATATGATAGAATTCTTGATAGAGCAATTTAATGGATTGTCCCGTGGTAACATTCTGGTACACTCGCTAGAGATGAAAGTTCTACTGAGTCTGCGCATATTTGCCAAGTTTATGACGGGCAAACAAAAAATTTTCTTTGAATATATATTATTTGAGATTGCAGTAGGTCTCAAATGATCCGTCAATGTGTAAAGCTTTTTGGCATCAATGGAATATTCATATACGGCATTATAAATTTTGATTTTTATTGTGAATGGCTGATGTGGTCCATCGAATGAAAGCTCAAGATCATCATCTCTTTCATGTTATCTTTTTGTATGTTAGGGTATTTCTCAATTTCTTCTTATATAATGCAAGGTCTTCCTCTAAAATTGTCTTACCTGTAGACCAATTCTTTATTAGCATTGAATTTTTCTTGCTCATCATCTTTATTAGTGAATTTTCTGTGTTATTTTAGACATGTTTTTATCTTGATTTTTTTGATAAAGGGGCTATATTTGAGCCGCCTTGTATCAATTATTACTTTACAGTGATCACTTTTCATCTTAATAAATGATCCATAGTTTTCATCATGAAATTTTTACATAGTTCATGTTTACATGCTTAATTAAAGATGAATTTTGGTTTGTTTATATATTTTGAGGATAAAATTTTTGTAAGTGGGAAAGATTGTAAACGTCTCATTTTATCTTCTCAAGGGAGTCGAAGAGTGGAAGATGAAGTGAGCAGCCAGGAATGTGGAAGGGGTGATTTGTTCTATAAATGGACGTGTATGAAGGGAGGTGGAGGAAAGATTGGGAGCGGGAAAAGAAGAAGGAAAAGTCGTGTGGTTATCTTATCGAAAAGTTAAGATTCCAATTAGAACGTCGAGGGCTTTGATGTGAAGGAGGGCATGCTTTTAGGGCAAGTGATGAAGTGAAGATGCCAATTCTCAATGCGAGTACCGTGAGGAAGAAGAAGTCGTCTCAAGCCTTAGCCGATCAAAGGAAGAAGAGAGGAGCTCTCGTGCCTGCAGGTAGGAGACAGATCTTGCGAGCAGAGGAAGAATGATCTTTGCATGCGGGAAGGGGAGACTGAACCTTTGAAAGGTAAGGGTTTTAAAATATTAATTTATGAATTTATTATATCATTAATTATTAATTATTAATTAATAATTATAAATTTTAATTAAATCATGATTCAAACTATTGAGGTTTCACTTTTGGATCAAGAAAAGGGTGGAAACAACAATGAAAGATTAGGGTTTAATTTATTTAAGTATTGTTTGTTTATTAAAGCTATGAACTAAAATAATGAATTCAAAGAAATTTATAATAATAATAATAATAATAATAATAATAATAATAATAATAATAATAATAATAATAATAATAATAAATTGTTGCATATTATAAATGTACACATATTTATATAAAGTAAATGAAAAGATATAAATTACATAAAGTAATTAAAAAGTCAAATTAGGAAAACCAATTTTTTTATTATCAATATTTTATTAAGTTTAAATTGTTTGAAAGAAATAATTAAATTTATATTATGAAATTAAGATAATAATTAACATAATAACAATAAAATATTTATTATTATAAGATATATCAATGGTAAAGTAAAGATAAGTTACTTTCTAATAATAAGATTAATATCTAATAAATTAATAATAATTTTTTATGCATTTGACTTTAGGTTTTCATAAGAGATAAGTGAATAGAATATTTGCCAAGAAAATCATTGATTGAGGTGAGTACTCATAGTCTTAAATTATAGTTTCATTTTTATATCTTTCTTAAACTAGTTGTTTGAATTATTATTCATGCTTTTTGTTTCCTCTATCCTTAAATTTTATCGATCATTTTAATATAAATACTTGTAATCTCATATTATGAAAAATTTTATGCAAAGTCACTATTACATATTGAGTAATATGAAATTGTAAATGATATGAACTGTGTAGATTGACTATATGCATATGCATACTATGATGGAGTCATCTATTTATGGTATTAGCAGGAGATCACTCAGGTACATGTTCACGTAAATGAAGAATGATATTGATATTAAAGTACCTTAACTGGTGTAATTTTTATACGGTGTTCCTGTGACGATTATACAGATATATAAAACATGTTATTGTTATAAATATCGTGAGTAATTGTATTCATAAATTATCAAATATTTTATATTGATTTTTTAAGAGCTTAACATACATGCAAATTTTTTTCTTTTTCATTGTGTTACTGTAGTCTAAGAGTATGAGTATTCACTAGTTTTAGTTAACTCATTGTTATTTTAAATTAACATCTCAAGTTTAATTAAGTGATTTAAAAGGCGAACGATAGAATATGAAATTTTTATATAAAAGGTGCGTGCCAATCAATAATGAGGTAAATTAATTGTACTGCTTTAATTTACTTTCTTTAGTGACTCTTTCATTATTTAATCATTAGTTATTAAAAATGATTCTTACCGTCTGTACCCACCTTGGTTAGTTCTAAGCTTCGTACAGTCTGTACCCGCCTTGGTTAGTTTCAAGCTTCGGGCCAGGTTGTGAAAAACTCTTTCACGGATATATTCATTTCTCATTTTGTCTTTTAAGTGTAAAGTTACTCATCCACCTATATTCTCATTTTAGCAACACCTAGTTTTCTTCTCTTTTATAGGCCAACATTCAATTGTGAGCAGAGATAAATAATTTTTCAAGATGCAATTATGCAAATAGATACTGCTAAGAAATAGGAGATTGATGAGGACAGCTTTACTTTAGAAGCACTAACCACAGGAGGTAAGGTTCCACAATCCTAACAATTTTATCATTCGACAAGCTCCAATCTCACTTTCAAAATGAGAGAAATCAAGAAATTACTAAGAGACAATGAAGAAAACACAAAGATTTAGTATTTAATGTAAACACAAAACTCAATTGGCAAGCAAGTTTTGCCTATCCCTTGAATCTTTTCAAATGGAACAAGGATTTATATCCATGTGAAAGATAATTTATTTTGCAAGAATTCTTAACGGCCACTCGTTATTGAATCCATATCCTCTAAAACCTTGGTATAGTAGAAAATTTATAATGACAAGAACTAAGGTATCTCTTTTGTAACATAATGCCTATGTTGAGGCAACGTAACTTACACTTGCCATTAAAAACTGAGACAGATTTTCCAGCAAGGGTCTGTAATATTTTGTTTGCCATAACTTAACAACACGGAGCATTTTAGATTGTTATAAACCAAATGTTGCCTTTTCAGGCAGACTTTAGGTTTGGCACTTTCAACTAGATCCATAAAACTAACATCGTTAAGATTTCCAAATGATGTAAAATTCATAAATATTTTCAATAAAGGCCACTCAAAATTAAAATTGTTGCCCAAAATGCGTTTGTGCTTCCAACCACCACAGCTTTAGAACTGGTTCTCTGTTTCATTTAATGAGTTGTTGGTCAACAGTTCATGTGCACTGTTGATGACAAAACTCTCACCCATTCCTGATTCTCTTTTGACCTCCCATTCTTTTCATTCTTCAAACTGTTTTAAACAGACTTGTTTAGGCATTTGGAGATTTGTTTTTCAGTTTTTGATCTCCCTTTCTCATGCTTTCCTTTTTGGTTTAATTATTATCCTTTCTATCAGAACTTGCTACTTTTTTAGAAAGCATTGAAAAGAAACCTTTATAATGCATTGTAATCACACGGGATATTTCCTTGTTTCCACGGAAATAATCTTACTTATTCTTTCTTTTTCTCTCCTTGGTATAAAATTTCTTATGTTATTAAGAGCCTAATTCTCTCGCAGTGTACATTTTACTTTCTCTTTGATGGTCTTGTTCATTGTTTTGTCCAGTATTTACAAGAGTGCATTTGCATGCTGCATCATGCCTGTGAATGACGGGCTTTTTTATTAAGCTTTAATTCTTGCTTAGACAATTGTTTCTACTTTTTTTGTCCACAACAGCGGGCAGTTGAGTCTCTGAAATTGGAGTATGCCAATGCACAACTAGAATGCAATGCTGCTGATGAAAGAGCAAAAATACTTGCTTCTGAAGTGATTGGGTTGGAGGAGAAGGTAGTTGGAACTATTTATTATGTACTTGGTTTGTTACCATTTTTTTTTTTTAATTCAAACAACACCATGTACTTAAGACTTTTTTGAGCAAGTAGCAATGCTTTATTTTGTGCTGCATAAATCTTAGCTCTAAATGAAAGAAATTTTACTTTTTGCTGAAGTCGTGCTTTTTGATTATAATAGCTTATCATTCTTGCTTTCTGTTTTCTCCGCTGATTTATTGTAGATTGAAATTCTACGTTAAAATTTACCTGACATGAAATGTAATCTATGAGAAATAGCTGATCCCTTCCTATTATGTATGCTAGTCTTTTTATTGCTCATCTTTTGTTTCCCTACTTTTAGTATTGAATGGCATATTTTATAAATTAGCAGGGAATCATGTTATTTTTCCATTAAGAACCATTAATTTTGGCCGGATGCATAAGAAAGTCACAAATGCCAAATTGTCTATGGCATTGTTATTAAAAGTGCGATTTAGGGGTGGGGCAAAGTGAAGCAAAGTGAATCAAAACTATGCGTTGGGCTAGCACATCACTTGCCCGTGAAGCTGAACCCTACAGCAAAGTGCATTTGTCGCAGTGCTTCACTGTGTTGTTTTATGGCACTGATTACTTGGCTTTAACTCAAAATGAAATTTGGTTCAGATTTCATGATTTGCTTCATCATCTACAACATTAACTAGGCACAAACATTAGTTTTTTCTCATTAATTCTCATTGTCATTGAGTAATCGCTCCTTTGTTCAACATTCTCTCCTGCTAGAGCTAGTTATTTCTTGGCTGGTCTTCTCTTCATGCTCTTTTACATACTAGTTTTCTTGTACGCTTTTCACTTATTCTTACTGTTGGCTTTAGTAGCTTTTTGCTTACATGCTTTTCTCCAAAAATCTTTCTCGATGTCCTATCTTAACACTCTTTCTCACTTCACGTTGCTTTCGCCATTTGGTCTCCAATTGGTGGCACAATCTCACCAGTATTCTTAATTTTTGTAAGTACAATTTCACCACTACTTATTTTTATTTTAGATTTTTTTTCTTTTTCTTTTTTGCTTTTTGATGGTTGAAAGTTATTGTTATTAAATGCATTATATTTTTAAAAATTATTACATAATGTGGCTGAAGCTTGGCTATTTTATGCACATAATATGTATATATGACACACAAATTGCTCTAGTTTGTAAAGCACCACTTTATTTTGCTCTTTGTGCATTAAAGCAACAAAGAGCTTTTGTGTATCGCACGTTAGTGTTAGAGCTTTAAAAACATTGGTTTGTGCATCATATTCTTATCTTGATCAATTCTTGTAGATTTTTTGTTTANTAGTTTGTAAAGCGCCACTTTATTTTGCTCTTTGTGCATTAAAGCAACAAAGGGCTTTTGTGTATCGCACATTAGGGTTAGAGCTTTAAAAACATTGGTTTGTGCATCATATTCTTATCTTGATCAATTCTTGTAGATTTTTTGTTTATTTTCTAAATAATTATCACATTTTATAACATGATATCTGGTTCTTTTATTACAAAGTTAAACATGAGTAGAATGATTGGATGTTGAGGTACTTTGTTATGGAAGACAATATGATTATAATTTTAATAAATGGATTTTGATATCATATTTTTTCTCTTGGTCTTTGATCCATCATTCATTGGTTTATCATATGGCTCATATGTTTATTTCTCTATAATTAACATATATCTTTGATGTCTCTTATGTTCTTGAAGTTGATACTTGAAAAGGAAAGAAAAAAATGGTTGTAAAAAATATTTCTTCTTAAATCATTTTCATCCCTCCTATCTGATGGCTTTAGTTGATAAATTTATGTCAATTATCTCCTTCTGTTAATCTTATTACGTATTTTAAAATTTTAAGTTTATGCACGTTCTTCAATGCAAGCTCAACTTTTGATACTTCCAAGGATTTTCACAGAAATCCATTATTTTATTGTTTAATATTTAGGAATACAGATGCATATTATCGTCTAATATAGTAATGACTGATTTATATGGTAGGTATTTTTTTTTTTCACTTTTTGGTTGGATTTTGATGATGTCTGGCAGCTTGTATTAGGTGATTCTTAGTATATGCAAAAGAAATTCATTATAATAATATATATTGAAGTTTTAGTCTTATTTAGTGATGCCTAATTTAGATCCTTTTTTTCTGGTTTCTTTTCGAAGTTTTCCATCAACAATTAAGAATGCATCTTCCTTGATAACATTATATAAAAGTTCAGAATTAAATTTTTTAGTTCACACTTGTCTGGTCCTTTTTTTTAGTCCTTTGATGAAAAACTTTGCGAAATGGGCTCAACTACTATTATCATTGTGTTAATAATATATATTGAAGTTTAGCTTATTTTGTAATGCCTAATCNGCACTTATCTGGTCCTTTTTTTTAGTCCTTGGATGAAAGACTTTGCGAACATGGGCTCAACTACTATTATCATTGTGTTAATAATATATATTGAAGTTTAGCTTATTTTGTAATGCCTAATCTAATCCTTTTTTCTAGTTTTCTTTAAAGTTTTACGATCAACAATGAGGAGTACATCTTAAATAAAAGTTCAGAACTAAATTGTCTTAGTTCAGATACTTATTTGGTCTAGTTTTTTTTTATTACATCAATGGAAGACTTTGTAAACTTGGGCTTAACTTTAGGTTTTGTAACTTATAAATCGAATTTCTTATGACTTGCATATTTGATAGGNCTTTCATTAAAGTTTTACGATCAACAATGAGGAATACATCTTATATAAAAGTTCAGAGCTAAATTGTCTTAAGTCAGACACTTATTTGGTCTATTTTTTTTTATTACATCGATGGAAGACTCTGTAAACTTGGGCTTAACTTTAGGTTTTGTAACTTATAAATCGAATTTCTTATGACTTGCATATTTGATAGGCGCTCAGGCTAAGGTCAAATGAGCTGAAGCTGGAAAAGCAATCAGAGAACTTTTCTTCTGAGATTGCTTCTTACAAGTATGTTTTGTGAACTTGCTCAGTTACCACTTAACTGTTTTTATGCATATTGCTATAACAATTGGCAGATCCTGAGCTTTCTCCAGCTTCCTTAAGATGCATTTAATGTGTGATAAAAAATGAAGAATGAAAGCTTCACTCTTCTANTACTTACCACTTAACTGTCTTTATGCATATTGCTATAACAATTGGCAGATCCTAAGCTTTCTCCAGCTTCCTTAAGATGCATTTAATGTGTGATAAAAAATGAAGAATGAAAGCTTCACTCTTCTATTTTTACATGATAACATACGACTTATAATAAACTTCACAACCTGTTCTCATGAAGATTGATTATTTTATGTTGAGTCATGCCACTTTCTATTGATGAACATTAAAAAGGTTACTATTAAACTTATATTTCAGACATGATCCAATACTTCCTTGCCGAAACAGATTATATGTACTCGGTAACAATTATGTATGTGGACTTTCTAATGAGCATTTAATAACAAAATGTCTATGCTGCTTATCATATAGAGTTAAATACATAAATTTCTTGTTGAAACTATTAATTTTGTCTTTGCTCTTTTGGAATGAATTTCGGAAGGATCTGTTTGAATAAGCATGTTTTTTTTGTTTTTTTATTTGAAACATGTTCATACCAAGTCAATTTGATTGAATGCTGCATGGTTCTCATGACTATTATTGAATTTTTTGAGCTTTTGAATTAATCCTTTGCTTGACGTGATTATTTATATATTTTTACTGTAATGTTGTATTAACGGCTGAATACTTCTGTTTTCAGAAATCACAACTCCTTTATCCAGGTTTTAGCAGTCTGTTCTTTTTAAGTTCTTTCAAATTTTACTATAGGTAAAAGTACATTTCTCAAAACTGTTTTCCAGATAATAGGTAGGGTATAAAGGGGATATTACTGCCGAGAATGATGAAATATTCTTTGCTAGGATTTTTTTTGAAATTCTCAACATATTTCATTTCTGTAAAGGATTATTAACCTGAATAAAATCTTCACCAGCCTTGCTTCAAGTGTATCAGGGAGGTTCTATTTTTAAGCCATGGAAGCCGTCTTTTTGTAGATGCAGGGTTACGGCTATGTACCACAACCATCTCCCACCCTGCATTACTGGGAGCGCTCTCCCCTGAGATCTAATTGCATTGTGTTGAATTGTAGAGGGTGCTGTAACCATGGCCAGAGGCTGTCTTTCTATTACTATATAAGTGAACTGTTTTTCACACTATCTATGGGTTTGTGCTGAGTGGGTTAGGACTGCTCAGCCTTAATGACATCTCTACACAGAATTTATGAGCCAGCATGGATTAAAGAAGCAAAATGGCCTCTCTAGCACTGCAAACTATAGGCAAGGATGCTTTGTCCCTGCATTGAGGCTTATTGAGATAGCTCAACTGGTGCCATGGAGTCCTGCTGAGTCATGGTATGCGTTTTGCTATGCTCAATATTGACAAGGATGCTTCATTACTGTAGAGATGTTGCAAATGGTTGCCAGCTGATTATGAATGTGGATGGTTTGGCCTTGTGCAATAAAGTGACGTGGCCCTGTTAGCTTTCTTTAGAGATAAGGCAGTAGAGTTATTTGTGAGGATTGTCTTTATGGTAGCTTGTTGGTTTGGTTATTGCCAAATATCCTTGGTTTATTTAAGTGACCATGGCTATTTTTTTTGTTGGGAAATGTGAACTAATGGTGTAATAGTTTTGATTGATATACTAATAATATTAACATTTGATTGGGTGTTAGAACTTGAAAACTAGTGTGAGAAGAAAAGAATTAGAAATAAACAATGTCTTTATTTTGATTGTGAGTAGGGCTGTCAATTTGGCTCGTTCGCGAACAGCTCGTGTTCGGCTCGTTAAGAAGCTCGTGAACGAGCCGAACGAGCC
>JXCR01149141.1:31979-50814 GCA_002079205.1 Phalaenopsis hybrid cultivar
TAAAAAAAGATTAATTTGAAGGCATGGTTGCTGAGGGATTAATGGATGTAATTTAGTTTGGCATGGAATAAATTACAAAATTTCAATGGATGTTTATTTTTATATTCTAAATTAACCTCCTTTTTAGTTCTGAATAAAATTTCATGCTTCGAAAATAAAAACCACTAATAAGATGCTTCATTTCTATATCCTTCCAGACGTAAGGTGTCAGTTTTAGAGAAAGAGCGACAGGATTTCCAGTCCACAATCAATGCCATGCAAGAAGGTAATAATTTCATAGCCTTGAATATTGTGGATTGCTTTTTTTGAATTTCTCTTTTTTTGGGGTTTTTATTTTGTTTTTTTTATTTTGTGCATCAAATGTAACATCTTACTGAAAATTTTCTATGCCTTTGCTAACTGAGTTTTAATCCTCTTATACATGCATGGTTATTGCCTTAGTTTATGCTCTCTTTGGACAATCATTTCTCTTGTTTGGATATTGTATAGTTATGTATTCTGGTTTTATTTATTTATTATCTTTTATTTTTATTTTTTTTTGCACGTCAATGATAAGCCCTTACTGAAAATTTTCTGTCTTGTTTAACAGAGTTTTAATTCTCTTATATATGCACGGTTATTGCCTTAGTTTATGATCTGTTTGGCTGTAATTGTTCCTCTTGTTTGGATATTGCATAGTTATGTTTCTTGGACTATTTTTTTTTTCAATTTTAATTTTTTTGTGCACGCCAAAGATAAAATTTTCTATGCCTTGTTTAACTAAGTTTTAATCCTCTTATATATGCATGGTTATTGCCTTAGATTATTCTCTCTTTGGATAGAATTGTTTCTCTTCTTTGGATGTTGCGTAGTTATATTCTCTTACAGTATTAGACAAAGCAAGCGGTACACTGATCATGTTACTTCCCTGAAATTTGGCCCATGGTCTTGTTTAATTAGTTAGGAGGTTCATATAGCTATTTAAGAAAACGTAATTTCTCAAGGCATACCTATTAGCTATGCTTTGCCTAATGTACTAAGGGTCTAAAAAATATAATTAAACCTTCATATATAAGGTTTCTTCTAAAATTGACCAATCCAGGTTTGATTATGATCTTTATTTCTTTATGCAGATTTAATTTGTTGATAATTGAACTCAAAACCTAGGCATATCTCATTCAATTCAATTCATTTAAATTCGATCATATTGGCCACATAAGCTGCAATGCCAAATAAAGTGGTTGAAGTCATCTCTCCTTAACCTCATCTTAATAAGCTTGCAGCCGCCATTCGTTAAATCAGTCACAAGAAAGTGGCCACAATTGTGCCCTCAATCATCATGCCTTCATTTGTTCATGACATCCCAAAACTGCTATTTAAAACTAAAGAGACAGCGCATGTGTCTATGCACCTCTCTCATTGGCAGGCTCTCCCATCGCTCACACATAACCATCTCTTTTTCGCCGCTATCTTTCTCTCAGGTTCACCACATCTCTGAGCTCTCCCACTATTCCATTCTTCTTCCCTCTCATTCTCTATATTGCTCTCATTTGCTTTTTCTTTGTTGCTTGCTAACCCTCAGTTTCCCTACACTAACTGCTATTGTGTTTCCTCTCTTCTCATTGAGTGCTCCACTTTTCATTCACCCCTCAGTGATGTCCCCCATCTTCTCTCCATCACTCGCTTCTTTTCATTCATGTGAAATCCATTTATGGTCTTGATCTCCGGCATACTTGTCTTTCCCTCCTATCATCTCCTTAGCCGCTTACTCTCTGCTCGACAACTCTATATCTAAGACCTCGCAGCCCACCATCCTTCGCAGTTGAACAACTGCCATGAAACCATTTTTATGATATCCATAGCCCTTTCTTCGAGAATCCTTTGCAGCATCACATGGGAAATTCATCTTAATGTGAGTGTCTAAAAACCAAAGGATGGTGACATTGAATGGTGCGGGTCCGAGAGCCCCCTTTTCGTGACACTGCTATGGTGTCGTAAATTGCTATAATACCGTATAGAACTGGTCCCGCAGGGAACTGCCTGCCATCCCTGCTACAGTGCTGCGGGATTTTTTTGCTCGAACGGTCCAGAAGGGTTGTTCGACACTTTCTGTTTGTGGATTTTCCTCTTTTTTTGGAGCGAAGCCCACTCTTTACCCAAAGAGTATATATTTATTTTTTCTTTGGGTTTAGGTCAGTTTTTACATATGCTTCTGTTCAGGACAGCCATCTGTTGTTGGTGTTCCCCTTGTAGGGTTGTATCTGAAGGCAAGAAGATGCTCCGGTTGTAAATCATTCGAGATGGTTACTATCTCCTAGGGTTTGAGTGGTGCTCCAACTGTAGCTCGATTCTGTGAGGATATTTATCATTACCCAACTCCTTCACAACCTTTCCCGCTATCCCCCTTGCTGCCGCAGCCCTCCGACAACTCTCCCTTTGCTGTTCCACAGTCCGCCGCCCTTCCCTTTCGCTGCCCCTTACTGTTCCAGCCACCCCACTTCGCTGCCCCTCGTTCTACCAACCTTTCACTTCAATTACACTGCTATCCCAAACCTTATGCTTCACTGCCAATGCAATTTCAGCCCTTCTTTTTGCTTTTCTAACAACCCACAACCCATTTCTGCCTCCTAACACCACTCCCTGATCATTTGACCGATCTTCACCACCTCACAAATCATGCTCTAATGTGTGTTTGTGTCGTATTTGTTGTAATTTTCCTTTCAAGCATGTTTGAATGTAACAACTTATTTGCTTTTAGTAATAATATTTGCTTTTTCTATTGTAGTTTGAGTTGCTTCGATATCATTAGTATCAGAGTTAGTCTAATTGTAGTACTAATCTAGGGTTTATAGTATCCATCATGCCCAAACCTATCTCCGCCCCCTCCAAATTTTCTTTTCCCACCCTACATCACCATCACACACCTTCAACCTACCCACACCCAAACCCTAATCATGCCTTCTAAATAAGTGTTGGACACTGATAAGGAGTTTACCATAGAAGAGATAGATATTTCCACCGAGTGTTACAACAACTTGATGAAATCGAGAAATAAGATTTTTTAGAGGGGTCATAAAAATTCCATTTGATCCCCAAGATGAAGAATCACTATCTCAAAATTTGGCATGAAATATTGAAGAAGTCAGAATTTAAAAGTAAAGATGAAATTGTCATGTTTTGACGACCACATGAATTCAGATGAGGTCAAATAGCGTTGAATCTTAGAATGTGTTTTTGAGTGTTGGGGCATCCCACCAGACGAAATGGTGAATATAGTTGCCAAAAAGTTAAGGAAGAATGCATCTCAGTGATGTGAAAACTTAAAGGTTATTTGACAGTGAGAATGGGAGGGTAAAGTTATTACCAGGTCCAAGATGAAACGAAAGATGCAATGCCAATTCTTACCAACACACTACAGACCTACTATTCATGCTTCAACTTCAAAAGTGGAGAGACCAATCACCGAACGACTATCACATCTTCCAGTTAGAGTACACCCATGGAACATCTAAGCCTACCTCATCTAAGAAGAAACTGATTTAGAATAGAGAACAGGTGGAGCAAGAGTTGTAAACGAGTGAAGTCGAGCTTGAACCACTCTAAACTTGAGCTTGAGCTTGATTAGTTTTTTCGAGTTTGAGCTCGAGCTCGAGCTGAAGTCTACAAGTTCGAGCCGACTTGTTTAATATAAAAGAGAAAAAACTATATTAATTTAAACTACCTTTATAATAAGATGATAAATTGAATAAATAATTAAGAGATTAATATGAAATCACCAAATATACCATATAAAATAAATTTTTTTATATTTTTAATACTTTAAATAAAGTCTTGAAATTTAATATATTCTGAGTATATTTTAGATTAATATTTTTTTAAACGAGTGAGCTCTCGAGCTAATGAGCCAATTTAGGGCTGGCTTGAGCTTGGCTTGTTAGCTCATCGAGTTTTGTTCACGAGCCACTTATCGAGCCGAGCTCGAGCTGACTCACAAGATGACTTGACTCACATTCCTAGGTGGAGCAAACCAACATTCCTAAATCTGTTCCAGCCAAAAAGAGTTTCAAGTTCTACGATTGGGCATATTGAATTAAATTTAAACACCAGGGAAACAATATCTTTCATGGATCAAGGAGTGGTTGAAAAAATAGACAATGGTACCTTAGACACGGAAGAGAGTGAGAACACAAAATAAAACTACCAGCTGCCAACCAACGAGGAAGAGACGATATTGATTTCAACTGAACCCATGAGAAAAAGTTCAGCTGAGTTGACATTAACTATTTTAGAAGTAGGCGAGTCTATTATAATAAGCGTTCACGTAGAATATGAGGTTGTGTTGCCTCGAGCTATAATTATGCAGGCGTTTGGAGGAGCATCAACAGGATTGACATTAGATGTCTGAAAGAGCCATGAGTTTGAGAAGCCAATACTAGACACAAAGCAATTTTAGATAAGAAATTTTCACTTTTTCAGATATATAGCGTACATCCTGAGTTGTCTCTACTTAGGAAGGTTCAACTTGTCAAAGTTGAAAAAAATTTGAGTTGCTTTTAAAAAACAATGGAATTGTTTAGGTATTACAATCGGTTCAGCGATGTAACCCAGACAGAGGACAGGATGGATGAACCGAAGTGTTGGAGATCACCTCAGGATCTTTGTGGGAAAGAACATTCTACAGGGGAACCTAGGTCCTTCCCGAGAAGATGTTTCTCATGAGTGGTTACACACTAGTGCGGTTCAACCTACCAAAGATGTCATTCCAGAGTTGGCCCCTCCTGACAACCTTATTTATCAGGAACATTCAGCCGAGTACGAGGAGTGGGAGAAGCAGATTGTATATTTACTTTTTCGGGATTTGGCATTTTCAAGCAAGACATGATTTGGTCAAGTTGACAAAGAGCTAATAAAAGTTCCATCACCACAATTTAAACTTTCGAGCTTTGCTCAGTTTGTTTTAAAGACGTCTCTAATAATGACAATCCAGAAAGAGTAGCCAGACTAGCTTGTCGTATACTGTAGGTTACTAACGATTTGAGTCAAATTCATGAATAGTTGAGGTTATGTAACAATGTAATATTATAACCAATTGGCTAAAGACTTTACCAAACATAATGTCAAGCTCATTCAGGTTTATGTCAGTCTTTATTTGTGTGAGAATTGTAAGCCAATATTCACATCATGATCCCTATTTTCATCCATGTTGACAGGTTTCCAATAAGTATATATACGTTTATGATGGATCCCAAAGTTGTTGATCCCTCAAGTGTAATTCTGCTGCTAGCCTTTGGTAGGCTAATTAGCAGGTGACTGACATGTACTATGCAGCTTTTATGCATAGTCAAAGGTGATAAAATTATGACATCAATCCCCAAACTACCTATTATATAACATGTCATAGTACCCCGTCAATCTAAATTCCCGAAATAATCTTATGGCCAAATTTGAAAGGCTTAGTTATGATTATGAACTTGATGTTATATGACACGCTCGAATGATCTTGAATACAACTTTAAATTTTTTAGTAACATCTTTTAGAGCAACTCAATAATTAGAAAATAGATTCGGTTGAAGTCTTAATATTTGCACAATTATTATGATGTTTTTTAAGTTTGGAAATCAAATGTGATAGCAAAAATGCCCTTTTGCAATCAAAATCACTATAAAACTCTAAAGCCTTAACTCAAATACACAATCATTTGGTTGATCGAGTAGATGGGCCAAGTATTCGAGTTTGATCTTGCTATTTTCAATTGATTAAATGGTCTCTGTGAGCCATCACCTTAACATGCAATTTGCCTTACCTGTATGGGGAGTTTGTATCATCAGCAATGTGGGTTATTCTGCTTATGGTTGTAAAACTCCCCAATATTGTCAATCTTGCATATAGGGCAAGATTATAGGACCCACCATTCCATACCACACAGCTCTTTTGGTCCTATCTAGTTGTATTGAGCCATAGGAAAACTTGATGTTTGCCTCATAAATATTTTATGAAATATGTACAACCATTTATTTACTAGAGAATTAGTTTACATTTGCCTCAAAAGGATTACTTTGCACTATTTTTCTATATAGCTTAAATGAGATGAACCATGGTTGCTAATTAGATTCCTTCGACATTATAGCTCAATATCCTCACACGTTAGTCGATTGTATTTGTAGTATACTTAGGATTGCAAAATTATGAAGTTTTGAATGAGTATCTACATTCCTCTAATTATTCCCTACTCAATCAAATTCTCATATAACTATAAAATATAAGCCTAATATATGAACTAAGCATCATCCTTAATTGAGAGTGTTATCTTGTGAGAGGGATGGGTGATTAATTATAGAGGCTTTCATCCATTGGAAGTTTCAACTCTAAATTTAGGTGAACCCTGACATAATAGCATTGAAAATCTGATTAAAATAACCTAGTCTGCCATATGGAAAATTACTCTTCAAGTTATCTCTTACACATCGAGGAGGCTCAAAATTAGATTGGCTTTTTTCTGAGCTGTTTGGATATTTGGTAATTCTATTATGGTATTCTTGTCTTTTCATCTTTGGAATACCACTTAAGCTTAACTGAGAAGACAAAAGGGTTCTCAAAGCATGGTAGTTGTCCATTCCACAAGTAAATCTTTGCCTAACAATAAATTCTATAAGCTGCAATTCCCATCCTAAATTGCTTTCAAATGGTCTGGTGGGTCAAGAGGAAGAATACATTGGTTATAAAGTAATCATTTTAGGAGGCATACAAGCTAACACCTAAAATCTTTGAAGAACTAGAAAACTATTTTCTTCATATCTGCAAGTTTGTACATGCCATTAAAGAGAAGGTTTTCAAAATAAAATTTTCAAGCCAACTTAAATATCTTAGTAGATTATCCTCAAAGATACCAGAGGCAACATCAAGATTAAGATAATGAAGGGCCTCTTAGAAAAGCAATTTCAAGAAAAGACTCACACTCCAAATAAATTGTCTTGATAAAATCCCAACAAAACCTCGAAGTTAAGTCTAAGATTAGTTTCTCAAAGAAGATGTTTTGAAAATGGAATCACATTTCAAAAGATTTGAGGTCCAAAACAGTTTACGATGAACACTAGGCATGACATTTGGTCACTTTAATTCCTAGAGTTCTGTCCCATATAACAAAATCTAAAGTGAAAGTCTCATACATCCAAAGTTGCATGATGAGCACTTTGGCATGATATCTTGGCAATCCAATTATCAGAGACCTGCCTTTGAAGATCACAACAATTAATGAGACTCTATCTAAGTTAAATCCCATTAGCTATACAAACCATTTATTTGGCTATTGTTGAGCATCCCAACCCCTCCTCAATGGCTTATCAGGCAGACATTGAGGAGTCACTAATGAATAAAAACCATGATTGAGGCACTCCCAGCCCTCTTAATCCAGATTTGCTTATGATTTCTATAAACTACTTGTTGAAACTTAGTTTAAGACCCAGTGCATGGGTATCACGACCTTCTCTCATTTTGAAATGCTCTTTTGCATTTATGCATTTCCCCCTTCTCCTGCTTATTGCCTCTTTTTCACACATCTTTTTTCTCAGTTCTAATGATATCTTGATCTTCCAGCTTGCTCTATGTTTCAATCCAATTCTTATTCTCTTTCACTTTCTAACTGCCCGTTTTCTTGCTTAGATTGCAACATGTTTCCTCTTTTTTCACCAATTTGTCTCAAAATAACTCCCCACGCTGATGCCTACAATCGACTTTATCTTTCGAGCTTCCTTCATTTTAGAAAATCCACCCACAAATTTAATCTCACTTGCACTTGTCTCTCTCATGCCATATTGCTAGCCAATCGCTCCTTGCATATAACTCTGCATCACTTGCACTTGTCTCTCTCAGCTCTTTGCATTATAACTCTGCATCCATGACCTCCTTTAGACAAAGAACTCTTGCACTTGACCTCATGCCGCAAGCACATCCTTATGATGTCTGGTATCTTCTCTCTAAAACCCATTACAACCCACAACAAGGGAGATACCTCTTGATGCACGTTTGTGGAAACCCAAATATGATATTAAGGACAAGGACTCATTCAGGTATGACTCTTTTAACACAGGCTCTCTTTCCCCATCTCAATAGCATAAATCATGCCACACCTTACGATGAAATGTGCTTGCGAAAGCCTCATAGCCATTTCCACATCATAAATGTGTCACGTGTCATGTTCTGCTATGTTATTGAAGCATGCCTTGTTGCCTCCCTACTTGAAAAAATCATCTGAAAATTTTGGACAAAGATATGTTTCTAGTCTTTCATGTCCAACCGTTTCTTGGGACTATGATGGAGTTCCATATTTTATTCATAGTGTTTCAGTTTAATAAGGAACTTGTGGTTATCTTTCTGTGCTTCTGGAAGCAACCATAAAAAACCATACTTTCATTATTCCACTTGTGAGCTTTAACTAGAACCCATGCCCATGGAAGGACAATTGACTTGGATATCATGTAAAACCGACCTGCTGTTGTATGTCTATTGAGAGCACTTGTCTTCAAGCAATGGATACTTGTTGGTTGAATAATAATAAAATAAAATAATCTAATTGGTTTACTTCTTTAAATGCGATCTCTATCCTATTAGAGTATTGTTTCTCCTAAAATATAAACCAATTTTTTGTTTCCTTAATGTAGAATATGATTCATGTTATTTATTTAAAATTTTTTAACTAAAGGTTGCACTAACTTTCCTTTAAATCAATTTGTACAAACAAGATAAGATTTGCTTTAAATTTTTATATTGTCTTATATCAGATCAACTCCCATGTCTTGATGATAATTAAGTAACCGATCAATTTGATATGGAAAGTTTCTTGTGATGAAACTTAAAATAGTTTAGAATGAGGTCATGAACTTGAATTGTAAATGAGAAGTTATGGAGTCCTTCTAAATAAAATGAATGATTCGGCATACAATTTTAAATTGCTAGCATCACCTCAAAATCAATATACATTATTTTTAAATGATGTCCTAATATTTGTAAAGTATCCTGAATAATTGTTTCAATAAATATTGAAAGTCAACGTGTTACTAACAGTCACAATGAGCTAGTTGGCTTTATGCCAACCTAAGTTAATTAAGTTGTGATTTACATCCATACAAAAACTCGGATGAAAGTAGTGATTTGAATTATCATTTTCAAATTTATAAGAACCCGGCTTATAATCTTGATTTGAGGAGAGTTTGACGTGAATTTTATTTGTATTGACTTCAAAAAGCATATCAGGACTTAAGATAATATATTATTAACAATAGAGCTAGTAAAAAAGGTCATACAACCTCACCCTATAAGGTAATAGACTGAATAAACAACCTCGCCCTATAAGTGATACTTGAAACAATTTAGTAACACCATAAATATAGAAATTCAATAGGCTAAAAACTTTGTTTGTTAAATTGCTAGCATCACTTGTACCAGTTGGAAGTCTTAAACTTATATCTAAATGAACAAGGACACACCATCAGGGAAAATTTGGTTGAAATAAACCAATTTTACTTTAAGAAAAATTACACCTTTAGTTTTCACTTAAACATTGAAGATATTTGAAAGTTGCGGGTGTCTTTTTCCTGGGTTCACATGCATGTTTGTGTGTCATGTGCAAGCTTACCATGATTCTGATGATTTTTTTTTTCACGAACAGAGAAAAAGCTCTTACAGACCAAGCTGAGGAAAGCCTCTTCAAATTCCAAAGTAGATGATGCAATGAGGAGCTCCTCAAGTAGAAGAGATATGTCTACATCTACAGATGATTTAGGTAATAAAGATGATTGATGTTGTTACTCTTCCATGCTAATTATTTTTGTATTGGTTTTTAATAATGAACTGTACATTGAATGGTAGAGAGCTTTTTTCATTGTTATTAAACCAAAAACTTGCCTTGAAACATTGTTTTTTTCCTCATATTTTATTCAATTTTGTAAAATATTTGTGGCATAAATTACTGAAATAGGAAGACGTGTCTTTCGATAAGATGTAGGGTGTTAGGTTTCTATCCCGATTTTTGCTTATCATGTTTAAAGACAACTAGCACAAAAAATGGGCTTTGTACAAAAAGAATCGGCACCAGTGCTTTTTCGCTAGTAAAATGATAGGATGGTAATGCACTAATGGTAGATGGGATCTAATTCTTCGGATCAGTCTCATCGATGTACATGAATTCTTTAATCATGATGAAATTAGTGTACCTTGTTGGTAGAATGTTAGATTATTAGCTAGTCATGAATGAATTCTTAAATTCCTAAATGTTTCTTTTCTTTTAGAAAGTATAAAGATTATTTGCGGTTTGTGGGATTGGAAAGGTATTCATAAGAATGAATTAAAAAATTTCTATGGCATCATGAAGTTGTTTGATAAAAACATAAATAAAAAAAGAAATGACCGAAATAGCCCCTAAACTTCTTAAACATGTTCAATTTAGTCCAATATTTTT
Organism: Phalaenopsis hybrid cultivar; assembly: GCA_002079205.1. Lineage (NCBI taxonomy): Eukaryota > Viridiplantae > Streptophyta > Magnoliopsida > Asparagales > Orchidaceae > Phalaenopsis > Phalaenopsis hybrid cultivar. The sequence continues at coordinate 42,413 of JXCR01149141.1, forward strand.
TTGAAGTGTTCAATGTGTCTTGTAAATCACCAAAATTGATTTATTCATACTGTTAACCGTCATTTCATTGGAGGAAAGCTTTCTAGGAGGTCATTTAGGTTTTTTTGGGTAGTTATACCGTTAACTGTCATTTCATTAGAGAAATGCTTTCTATCCATTTTGAACTTTTGGGGTCAATGTCACAATTTAATTCCGGATCAAATTAATTCCAGCTTAATTTAATGTGATCGACTATAACAAGTATAAAAAGCTCTCATTTAAAGCAGTCCTCAATTATTTTTTGTCTGCAAAGTGACAAACCTTACTGAAGGATCAAATTGGTTTTGATCTGGTCAACTTGAGAATTAAATTGAATACCTCAAAAAGTTTAGGATTAAAACAGACACTTAAAATGTTAAGAATCCATTTTAGACATTTATTTAAAAAAAGAAAAAAGACAAAGTATATCTGAACATTTAAATCCTGATGTTCCTCTAACCATTCATATGTGGCAAATTTAGTTCAAATTTATCAACTTTTTTAAAATTTAATCTTTTGATTCAAAAAATTGATTCAAATTGTTCGCTTAGGTCAAAATTTGGGATCTATTTTGTCATAATTTCTTTTTAAGGGATTATTTTGGGATCAATTTTGTATAATCACGGGAATAGTTTGAAGAAATATGATACTTTATGATTCAAATGGTCATATATGAATAATGAAGCAATCTTTTTGGGATTCAATCTCAGAATGTTATATATATGGCTGTCTTTATGATTGACAAAGTAAATCAGGAAGAAATAAAGTTTATTATTTTGAAAGGTCTTGATAATATTTTTGGTTATTTTGGAGTTCTAATTACCATAATTGCAATAGTTTTCCTTTCAAGTTTCTAGATTTTTCTTTGGGTGGGTAATTGATAGATCATGGATTGGACTTTGGCCAAATGTAATTAGAAGTTTAATGCTCCAAGAGCGAAAGGCATGTATAAAGAGTACTAGGCAGTTGTTATACTTAATTAAAAACTAAAACAGAAGCAAACTAGACATTAATGCGATCTCTATTTGATCTCATTAATAGGATGAACAAAGCAAGTATTCGCATCGGCTCTAATCGCTTAGCGTTTTACAAGGATGCAAAGGGTCAGTGGTGCCAACTTCTTGTAGGATGTGAAGGTGGAGCAAAAACTAAGGTTTTAGGAGGTTGCAGAGGAGGCACTATCATAAGCTCAGTTTGCGTTGGGTTTTAGGATGAGCATTGAATGTGAGTTTTATTTAGGAGGCTCTCTTGTCGGTTAAAGAAATGGAAGGAGATACATTTAGGAGGTGGATTCCTTAGTTCAGAAGGATTTGCGAAGAATTGGCATTGTTAGCATCTGTGATGGATAATGTAAATATAATGTTGGTTGATATCACAACCCGACCTGAGGCTTGAAATTAACTAAAAAAGGTCAGACGGTGGGAACTATGTTATTTATATTCATTTACAATTTAATAAATGAAAGAGCCTCCAATCAAATTAAATTAAAACAATATTCTTAAATTTACCTCATTACTGGTTATGCGTGTCTTCTATAAATATTTTTCCTTCTACCGCTAATATTTTAGTCACTTAATTAAACTTGAAATGTTAGTTTAGAACAATAGTAAACTTAAATAAAGCAAGTGAATATTTATTCCCAAACTACAATAATATAAGGAAAAAAATATGCATGCTAGTTAGCTTTTAATAAATCAATATAAACATTTAAAATTATTTAAAGAATTTTTTTTTCTATTTACTTGCACGGATATATTAGAGTTTCCTTGCTAGTACCGTCAAGAGTAGTCAGTCATGCACATACAAACAATCAATATAAACATATCATTCATATGCTCATCTTATTAAATTCAATATACTATAATATATATATATATATATATATATNAGGCTCTAAGATGAGGCTCGCCTGCTCGCGTGCCGCTTGCGTGCTCTGCGTCCCCCACTTCTTCGGACTCTGAGACGAGGCTCGCCTGCTCACATACTTTGCTGCTCGTCTCGCTGCTCGCTGTTTCCTCTTTGCTAGGCTCGTCTCCCGCTTGTTTTTGCGTTCTCTGCGCTCATTCCGTCTCACCCCGCCGTCCCTTTCTTAGCTTCAGCTATATCGACGCGAAAACGTCGCAACAATTTTTCAAGATGGCTTCGGACAAATCGTATGCAGCTGCCCTTGCCGGTGTCTGTGCTTCAGACACACGAAAATCATCATCTTTTCCTCTTTCGTTTGAGTGGGCGGAGGATATCAAGAAACCTGGTATGAAGAATGGGAAGTCTATCATATTTTTTTACAGAAGCTAAAGGTATTCAATTTGCTTCCTCCTGTCTTCTAAATTTGGTTGGGAAATTTCTATTTGGTCATCCCAAAATGGAGCTCATTCGCAAAAAATTTGAACTTATGCACTTTGTTGGAGAATAGAAATCAGACGGTTAGATGAGAGACACATTCTTATTCAAATTAACAATGAAGAAGATTACATGCGTTTATTTGCTAGAAGGATAATATAAATTGATAACAGAACAATGAAGATTCTGAAATGGTCTGTGGATTTTGATCCACAGACAGAACCGCCAATCATTCCAGTTTGGATTCGTCTCCCTGGTCTGAAATTTTATTATTTTTCTCAAAAAGTATTGTACTCTATTGCCTCAGCTTATTGGAAGCCACTCAAGGTAGACATTCATACTTTTAATCTGTCCCGTCCTTCTGAAACCAGAGTACTTGTTGAAAGAGACATCACTTCACCCGCTTCTGAGAAAATCTGGTTGGGCAAACAACATTATAGATATTGACAGATGGTAGAGATTGAACCTTTGTCGTCATATTGTTCGAACTGCCGTATGCTCGGACACTCCAAATCTCATTGTCACCATCTACACCACCTCAGAGCAAAAAAGCACACTGCTCCGCTAGAGACTGTGATTCCATCTCCTTCTGATCAGCAGACAATATGACAACTATTCAATCCCCAGTTGTAGCTCCCTCGTCTTTGGAACCTCCTATCGTGGGGGAGAGGGAGTTTCTTCAGACCCCTCTTGCCCTAGAACCTATCACTGATAATACAAGTGGAAATACTTCTACTGCTTCATAACCGCCTCATCAGGTCCAGAAAGATGTTAATATTACTCAGGTTCATGGGGATCAAGACGTGCAACGACCTACACCTATCCGACGACCTTTGGAATCTACTGATCACATGAGTTAATCATTGGATGAGGAATGACAGGTCTACACATCTAGGAGAAAAAAAAGAATGAAGATCTACTTGAGCTCAGGAATCTGATGGATGATACTTTGGTTACTACGGGCAATGAGACACCTTACCAATTTGTTAGCCGGTTCATTTCCGAGAACTAGAGGAAGGAGGACTAAAGTGGGACGTCTCTGACACTTTTGTGCCTTTTTGTGATTTTTTGATTTTTTATCTTTTTGTATCTTTGGTTTATCTGAGTTTTTGTGTGTATTGTATTGTATGAGTTGAGGTTTTTTTTAGGTCCTCTCATATAACTTTTATGTATCTTTTTCGTATTAATATATTTGCCCTCGGGCTTTCTCTCTCTCTCTCCATATATATATATATATATATATATATATATAAATATATGATGCTTGCTATAAAATTCGCGGCAGTAGAGTAATGAATTATTGTCTTAGCATTGCACGAGGATTTAACACACTCAGATGACAGAGAAACAATCTGTAATGACACAAGAAATTTTTACGTGGAGAACCCGTAAAGAGAAAAAATCACAGGGTCTGACCCAGCTATAAAAATTCACTATAGGTGGATGATTATAGAGACCTTTTGTCCCACAGACTGGAAAAGATTACTAGATTTTTAGATTACAGCGTCGCCTGACGATGTCCGGTCAGTGGTGTTTGGCGTTGGTCGATGACACTCAATGACAGTCGGTGAAGGTTGACGGTGGTCAAAGGATGTCAGCGTTGATCGAGGTCGATGGCGGCCGACAATGGTCGACGGAGGTCGGTGATGATCAGTGACGGTTGGTGGTGGTTTACAGTGATCGAAGATGATAGGGATGATGTTGGACTTGAGCTCCTTTTCAAAGCTTCAAGTTTTCTCTCAAGCCTCCTCCTTCATGTAAGGGGTGAAACTCTATTTATAGTGTTTTGAGTGTAATTAATGCAAAAATATGAACCATTTTGATCGGACGGTCCGGAGAGCTTCCCTCGATCAGATAACATTTGATGGACATTTGAGTGACTTAACGATGTCAGAATTGAACAATCTTGGGCTCGTTGGATTCGTCTTGTCGAGATGCTCGATTCGAATAAAAACTCGCTAGATTCGACATTCGTTTTACCTTCCAAATGCCTCCAGAAATCCTCCAAGTGTGGTTTAATGATTTGATCCGGGCTTGACCTGACTCAGATTGGACTAGTTTTAATATCATTGGGTTTGTTTCATCAAGCCGGTCAGTTTCACTATAAGCATACTAAAAACGGAGCTATGGATGACTCTTAATTGAAGTTTGAATGTTTCTTGCTCAAAAGGTTGCCTCGAGATTCGTGTCATGCCTCGAGATTCGTGATAGATGATGAAAATTTGTTGGCGGCGCATCAGTTGCCTCTCCTATTTTTGGGCGAGTCCAATTTCATTGTCCGAAAATATCCAAATTTAGAGTGTTTTCATTTATCAATCTATGCGCGTGTGCACACACACATAGATATATATATATATATATCTCACAGTATTAGTATAAGATAATATAAATCCTTATACAAATGAAGCCGAACTCAGCGTACTTGTTTGGGTTTCTTTCCTTCGTTCGAAAGGGTCATGGGTTCGAATCCTGAGCAAGTAAAGAAAATTGAAAATTTTTTTTTGGAGGCTAAATTTTGGCCTGGCTGGCCATAAAACTGAAAATTGANAGTGCTTTTTTGCTAGTAAAATGATAGGATGGTAATGCACTTATGGTAGATGGGATCTAATTCTTTGGATCAGTCTCATCGATGTACATGAATTCTTTAGTCATGATGAAATTAGTGTACCTTGTTGATAGAATGATAGATTATTAGCTAGTCATGAATGAATTCTTAAATTCCTAAATGTTTCTTTTCTTTTAGAAAGTATAAAGATTATTTGCGGTTTGTGGGATTGGAAAGGTATTCATAAGAATGAATTAAAAAATTTCTATGGCATCATGAAGTTGTTTGATAAAAACATAAATAAAAAAAGAAATGACCAAAATAGCCCCTAAACTTCTTAAACATGTTCAATTTAGTCCAATATTTTTTTGAAGTGTTCAATGTGTCTTGTAAATCACCAAAATCGATTTATTCATACTGTTAACCATCATTTCATTGGAGGAAGGCTTTCTAGGAGGTCATTTAGGCTTTTTTGGGTAGTTATACCGTTAACTGTCATTTCATTAGAGAAATGCTTTCTATCCATTTTGGACTTTTGGGGTCAATGTCACAACTTAATTCCGGATCAAATTAATTTCAGCTCAATTTAATGTGATCGACTATAACAAGTATAAAAAGCTCTCATTTAAAGCAGTCCTCAATTATTTTTTGTCTGCAAAGTGACAAACCTTACTGAAGGATCAAATTGGTTTTGATCTGGTCAACTTAAGAATTAAATTGAATACCTCAAAAAGTCTAGGATTAAAACAGACACTTAAAAAGTTAAGAATCCATTTTAGACATTAATTTAAAAAAAAGAAAAAAAGACAAAGTATATCTGAACATTTAAATCCTAATGGTCCTCTAACCATTAATATGTGGCAAATTTAGTTCAAATTTATCAACTTTTTTAAAATTTAATCTTTTGATTTAAAAAAATTGATTCAAATTGTTCGCTTAGGTAAAAATTTGTTATCTATTTTGTATCATAATTTCTTTTTAAGGGATTATTTTGGGATCAAGTTTGTATTATCATGGGAATAGTTTGAAGAAATATGATACTTTGTGATTCAAATGGTCATGTATGAATAATGAAGCGATCATTTTGGGATTCAATCTCAGAATGTTATATATATGGCTGTCTTTATGTTTGACAAAGTAAATTAGGAAGAAATAAAGTTTATTATTTCGAAAGGTTTTGATAATATTTTTGGTTATTTTGGAGTTCTAATTACCATAATTGCAATAGTTTTCCTTTCAAGTTTCTAGATTTCTCCTTGGGTGGGTACTTGATAGATCATGGATTGGACTTTGGCCGAATGTAATTAGAAGTTTAATGCTCCAAGAGCGAAAGGCATGTATAAAGAGTACTAGGTCAGTTGTTATACTTAGTTAAAAACTAAAATAGAAGCAAAGTAGACATTAATGCGATCTCTATTCGATCTCATTAATAGGATGAACAAAGCAAGTATTTGCATCGGCTCTAATTGCTTAGCGTTTTACAAGGATGCAAAGGGTCAGTGGTGCCAACTTCTTGTAGGATGTGAAGGTGGAGCAAAAGCTAAGTTTTTAGGAGGTTGCAGAGGAGGCACTATCATAAGTTCAGTTTGCGTTGGGTTTTAGGATGAGCATTGAATGCTAGTTTTATTTAGGAGGCTCTTTTGTCGGTTAATGAAATGGAAGGAGATGCATTTAGGAGGTGGGTTCTTTAGTTCAGAAGGATTTGCGAAGAATTGGCATTGTTAGCGTCTATGATGGATAATGTAAATATAATGTTAGTTGATATCACAACCCGACCTGAGACTTGAAATTAACTAAAAAAGTCAGACGGTGGGAACTATGTTATTTATATTCATTTACAATTTATTAAATGAAAGAGTTTCCAATCAAATTAAATTAAAACAATATTCTTAAATTTACCTCATTACTGGTTATGCGCGTCTTCTATAAATATTTTTCCTTCTACCGCTAATATTTTAGTCACTTAATTAAACCTAAAATGTTAGTTTAGAATAGTAGTAAACTTAAATAAAGCTAGTGAATATTTATTCCCAAACTACAATAATATGAGGAAAAAAATATGCATGCTAGTTAGCTTTTAATAAATCAAAATAAACATTTAAAGCTATTTAAAGAAATTTTTTTCTATTTACATGCACGGATATATTAGAGTTCCCTTGCTAGTACCATCAAAGGTAGTCAGTTATGCACATACAAACAATCAATATAAACATATCATTCATATGCTCATCTTATTAAATTCAATATACTATAATGTCTATATATATATATATATATATATTTATATGATGTCGTCTTCCTCGCTCGTCTATGCTAGGGTTTCACCTGATGGAGAACCCTAGCAACAGTTACGGCTTCGGAGGCTTCTTCGCACTCGCTTCTGTTTCGTTTCCCTCGCTTCTTCCATCTCTGAGATGAGGCTCGCCCGCTCGCGTGCCGCTTGCGTGCTCTGCGTCCCCCGCTTCTTCCGGCTCTGAGATGAGGCTCGCCTACTTGCGTACTCTGTTGCTCGTCTCGCAGCTCGCTGTTTCCTCTCTGCTGGGCTTGTCTCCAGCTTGTTTCTGCGTTCTCTGCGCTCGTCCCGTCTCATCCCGCCGTCCCTTTCTTAGCTTCGGCTATTTTGACGAGAAAACGTCGCAACTATTTTTCAAGATGGCTTTGGACAAATCGTATGCAGCTGCCCTTGCCGGTGTCCATGCCTCAGACACCAAAATCATCATCTTTCCCTGTTTCGTTTTAGTGGGTGGAGGACATCAAAAAACCTGGTAGGAAGAATGAGAAGTCTGCTATATTTTTTACAGAAGCTGAAGGTATTCAACTTGCTTTCTCTTGTCGTCTGAATTTGGTTGGAAAATTTTTATATGATCATCCCAAAATGGAGCTCATTCGCTAAGAATTTGAACTTATGCACCTTGTTGGAGAATGAAAATCGGACTATTAGATGTGAGACACAGTCTTATTCAAATTAGCAATGAAGAAGATTACATGCGCTTATTTGATAGAATGACAATATAGATTGATAACAGAGCAATGATGATTCTGAAATGGTCTGTGAATTTTGACCCACAGACGGAACCACCAATCATTTCGGTTTGGATTCGTTTCTCTGGTCTGAATTTCATTATTTTTCTCAAAAAGTATTGTACTCTATTGCCTCAGCTTATGGGGAGCCACTCAAGACGGACATTCATACTTTTAATCTGTCCTGTCCTTTTGAAGTCAGAGTACTTGTTGAAAGAGACATCACTTTACCCGTTTCTGTGGAAATCTGGTTGGGCACACAACATCATAGATTCGTGATGGATTAAAAGGTTGTCTCGAGATTCGTGTCATGCATTGAGATTCATGTCATGCCTTGAGATTCGTGATGGATGATGAAAATTTGCTGGTGGCGTATCAGTTGCCCCCTATTTTCGAGCGAGTCCAATTTCATTGTCCGAAAATATCCAAATTTAGAGCGTTTTCATTTATCAATCTATGCTCGCATATATATATATAT
>JXCR01149141.1:55995-95763 GCA_002079205.1 Phalaenopsis hybrid cultivar
AGTTTTGGGGATTTTTTTGCGTTGATTTATATTATTTGAAGATTATTTCTACTATTTTCTCCTATTTAGAGAACAATAGTTTATTCTTCTTCAGGCGGTGAAGCTATATCTTAAAGAGAACAAGTGGGAAACTTTCCGTTATTATCTATTATGGGCCTTGTGGGGTTTCTATTTGCCTTATTTTGAGTTATAACTTGGATTTTTATCTTTTGTAGTATAAATGTATGAACATGGTTTTGGGGACTTTTACTTACTTTAGACCCTTCATGATGTACCCCTCCAATACTGCTTCAGAAATTTTCCTTAGTCAACCCGACAAGAGCTTGAATCCCCTCTATACTTTATGACAGTCCCTTCCTCAGTCAATACAAAGATTTGCTAGAGCAGATCTCCTCACATGGCTCAGAAACGTTTTAACAAGCAATCCCTTAATTTTTCCCATGAGCGGACGAGTATCTAGCCCTCTCCACTTAAATCATGTTAGGGCTTTCTTCTCGAAACATAACCCTGCCGTCATGAGCTTCTTCTCCCCATTTAGCTCATTCTCCGCGAAATATTGCTCCACTTGGTACACCTACTCATGCGTGTCATTCCCCTCGAAGATTGACATCTTCAACATCCTAACCTTAGCATCTCCACCCCAAATTCTTCTCCCTCCACTATTTTCCCTATGTTTAGAGGGTAAAACTCCCTCCTTTGATCATAGCTATACCCCATACCGACTTCTTTCCTTTCTTTTTCATGGTCCTTCATACCCCCTGCATAACTCTTTCTTCATGTTTGGCCCAACCGCCTCAATCGAAAATATCTAAATCCACCTTTAATCAGAGTCCTAGGAGGGGGTTCATAATATGGGATGTTTTCTTCCTCATGTAATTTGGGAATCACCACTGCTATCACTCTTCTTCAATGTATCTAACGATCGAAATTTTATTGACCGTGATCTCGTTTATCTTTATATTCAAGGTTTTTTACATATGTACCGCCTAGAATATTAGAAATAATGGTCTGACCACCTAAACATAAAAAATTACATATTAACCACCTTAATGTTTTGTTCTTTCCAATCAATCGCTCACTTGCCTGACACTGGTAAATGATAGCAATACCCGAGCTCCGGGACTTTCTTAGGAAGCTTGCATGCTTATTGAAAGAAGGCTCAAGGAAAATTTCTCTCCACCGCTCCAAAAACTTGGAGGCCTTCTGACACTTCCAAGAAGCAAGCTATGTGGATTTGACAATAAAATGGAAGAAGGATCTCTTCTTCGATACCATCGAAATCCTCTCCAATTCCTGAGATCCCCAACCCCTCCTCAAAGAGCTCGATCAATGCCTCCCCATCTCTACAGCTTTGAAGCGTGGCACTTCCAAACGAGAAGTCATAGACATTGACCAGAAAGAGCATGATATTTTTTTAAGATGATGGATGGAGATCTTCGACCGGTTGCAACGGCTCATGCTGATGTTCAAAGATAAGATGCTACCCTTAAGGATTATCCAAGGAATGCTATGTTAATTGGGTCTCATGGTGAAAAATGATGGATCGATGGAGTGAGAAACAGAGGCTATGTTATGCGACGGAGGACAAGAGGGAGAGTCATAGTGGTGATAAAAACATTAGCAAGTGGTTTTTTGGAAAGAACAGAACACTTAGGGTAGTTAATATGTAATTTTTTCTGTTTAGGTGGTCATACTGTTATTTCTAATAGTCTAGGTGGTACAAATGTAAAAACCCCTTCTATTAAATGATGCCAAAATTACAATGTGAACATTCTAATTAAGCATCCATTCGATATAATGGGCAGATCACCTATAAATTTTCTTATGTACCAACTTTCTTATTAATCTTCTTAAACTAGTGGCGATTCTTGTTTCAGTTCATTGTCTCAAGAGATATGCTATTTAAGAAGGTGATTATAGTAGAATTCCGTCATATGTACAAGAGATTAATTTTGGGTTTTGATTACCATCACCATGGCCTAGTTCTTTATTGATCCACATTGCTATGTTCTCTTAGATGTATGAAGAGTGGCGGCTTCAGCACACTTGAACCTCCAAATTTGAGTTCTTTGGATGTTTTACCCATGCTATTCTTTAACATTTCATCCGCCAGATGATACAGTGCTGTCACTTTATCACTATGGTGACAGGCACGCCTAAACACACTCCTACATGTAAACAACTGTGCTTTTGTTTTTGTGGGTATATATTATGTATGTATATGTTATGCCTGTAACAGGACCGGTCTAGGAGGGACCAGTCGAAGGCCATCCCACCGGCCCGCCAAACCAACAGGCGTGCCGATCGTGTTCGAATGAAGAGGCGGGGCCGCACTTTGCCACTGAAGAAGGCAAGGAGAGGATGGGATCCACGAGAGGCTTAATTATACACCCGAGGAGAAATTAAAACAGATTTGGAGGAAAAGTGAAAAAGATGAGTTTTCAATGGTTGTGGGAGGATTTTTTAAGAGGAGAAATATAGGGTTTGTTTTCTTAGTGTTTTATTATTTTGGTGGTGTTCCTAGCGATTTCTAGGGTTGTGGGAGAGCCAAATCTTCTTCTTGAAAAATAGATCACCATTTTATCTTACTTATTTGTATTTGTTTGTGTTAAGAGCAGCCCTCGTTTAAGTTTTCCCATCCATCTCTTTGCATTTCATTGTGGTTTTTTTGCTGATTTTAGTTCGGGGCATATTAAATTGGTATCATAGCCTAGATCTTGATGGGATGGCAGCAAAAAAAGTGGATGTGCTAGAGCAAGAGGTAGGGCAAATCAGATCGGGAAAAAAAGAAAGGTTCGCCACCATGGAGGGTAGGTTTTCTTTCATTGAAAGTCGAATGTAGGATGGATTCGATATCATAGGAGAAATATGGGAAATGATAAAATTGCTCGTGGAGATGCAATCCAAGGTCATGCCGACCACTCCGGCTGCAAACCCTAACCAAGGGGTGATTAGAGAATCCTTGCTCAGGTCAAAAAGGAAGAAGATTGAGCAAGAAGACAATGAAGAAGACATCATCTACCTATAAGAGCGTCCTCCTAGGGCTCCGAGAGGATGGGGAGTGAAAACTTTTGATTGAGGCGGATGGGTCGAAAATTGAAGGAGGGATGGTGTAAAGGGTCTGGAAGAGCACGATGGAAGGAGGGAATTGGGAGTGGGGTATGCCTATGAACGAAAGAGGGAGTTCCACCCTTGATACATGGGGGGAAATACCAGAGGAAGAGGAGGTTGGGGTGGAGATGCAAGGGACAGAAATCTGAAAATGTCAATCTTAGAAGAGGAGGATGCACATGGGTGGGTGTATTGAGTGGAACGATACTTTGCAATCATTGAGTTGATGGAGGAAGAAAAGCTCGTGGCAGCAAGATTATGCTTGGAGGGAAAGCCTTTAGTGTGTTTTCAGTGGATGGAGGCAAGATATCTAATGCACTCATTGAAGAAATTTAAGGATTGCTTGTTGGAACGTTTCCAAGCTATTCGAGGAGGAGACCTACTCGAGCAATTCTATGCTCTAATTTAAAATGCGATAGTTATAAAATATGGCAAAAATTCGAGCTCTTGTCTGGTAGGTTGATGGGGATTTCTGCAGCAGGATTGGAAGGGAACTCCTTGAGGGCCTAAAGCCTGACATACGAGCAGCTATTCGCCCCTTGAGATCGCGAGGATTGAGCTTGCCCAAATGATGGGGGATAAGAAACAGGTTAAGAAGATCAATAAAAGCGGCAACACCAGAGGCTTCTACAAGAGCTCCTTAACACCCACGACAACAAGGACCCAGATGGTGTCATTTCAGAAGGAGACGTCGAAGGAGAAGAGCGCAGGATCCTATCCTGGGGGTACTTTCAAGCGCCTCACAAATGCAAAAGTGCATTATAAAAGAACAAAAGGATTGTGTTATCGTTGTGACGAGAAATACGCCTTAGGACACTGTTGCCAGGAGTGCTCTCTTCAGATTCTCTTAGTTCAGGAGGAGGATACAGAGAATGAGGAATCAGAAGAGAATGCAGTGGAGGGGAAGCATCTACATTTGGATGTTGCGGGTGTGTCCCTCAATTCGGTTGTGAGATTTACCCCAAATTACATCATAAAGGCGAGAGGGTGAATCGGGAAACAACCAATTGTCATGTTGGTAGATAGTAGGGACACACATAACTTCAGGCCTGTTTGGGGCAGCTTTTTTGGTGCGGTGGCGTTTTGAAAAAAACACTTGGTCTGTTTGGGCAAATTGCGTCTTGACAACTTATGCGTTTTCAAAACGCTGAAAACCATATTTTTACACCACACCTATTTAGGTGCGGTGACAGCTTTCTGGCTACGGTTTTGTTTTTCCAAAAAATTAAAAATTTGTAATAGCCACCGCTCTTAGCCTATCAGCGGATTATTTTTAATCATCTTATTAGCAGATTATTCAATAAGCTACAGCTGCCCCAAACAGACACTTCATCTCAAATCAGGTCATGGAGAAGCTAGAGTTGGAACTGGTGACTGCAAGGAGCTTTGGCGTTATGATGGGGATAGGAAAGGAGAAAAGCTGAGGAATTTGCAAGGGGTTGGTTCTGACACTACATGACCTACAGGTGGTGGAAGACTTTCTTTCTATAAAATTGGGCATCACATGTGATTTTGGGAATGAAGTAGCTATGAACATTGGGGAAGATGAAAGTGGATTGGAAGTTAGGTATTGAGAGGAGATGCTAGTTTATGCAAAACCATGGTGTTGCTCAAAATCACAGTCAAGTCGATTCGGGGAGAGGGACTGGGCTACTTAGTGGATTTGCAGAGCATTAAGGAGATTCAAGATCAGAGTTGACAGAGTTTTTGGAAAGGGTTCAACAGCAACAGTTTACAGATGTCTTCCAACAACCAAACGGGTTACCTGCTCTGAGGGAGCACGAGCATGCTATTACATTGAAGGAAGTGATTTTTCCCATCAATATCAGACCATATAGGTACCCCCAGTTTCAATAGTATGAGATAGAGAAGTTGATTCGAGAGATGCTTGAAGCTGGGATTATTAGGCTTGGTGTGAGCTCTTTTTTCAGTCCCGTTCTGTTGATGAAGAAAAAAGATGGTAGTTAGAGATTTTGTGTGGACTATCGGACTTTGAACAGGGAAATGACGTTGGGCAAGTTTCCTATTCCTGTGATTGATGAGTTACTGGACGAGTTGTTGTGCACTCCGTCTCCCTGTTCAAAGTCCTATAGTCCAACACCATTTCCCTGTTCTTTATGCGTTATTTTGTTGGCTGCTGTGTTTTCTTCTTTTGGAGGTGTTCCTAGCAACTTTTAGGGTTTTGGGAGAGCTGATCTACCTCTCGAAAAGTAGATCATCGTTGTATCTTTCTTATTTGCATTTGTTTGTGTTAAGAGCAGCCCTCGTTTGAGTTTTTCCATCTATCTCTTGCCATTTCATTGTGGTTTGGTTGCTAACTTTGGTTTGGGGCGTATCAGAATATTACACATACTAATCATATGGGGTACTTATACTAAGAGGACGATGAGTAAAAATATTTTTAATTTATTAGACAAGAGTTTTAAGCTTGAGCAGTCATGAATCCAACAACAATTACATCTTTTATTGTTAGCATTTTTTGCCCTCTTCTTTATCCCTTCGGAATATTTTATGATTTGATCATTNGGGGTCGGCTACATGAATCCTTTTTCTCCATTGCGTCCTATTTAGTGTCATATTTTCANTATAAATTAAGTCAAATATTGGTATTGGAGAAAAAATTGAAATTAAATTGAACAAAAAATGAAAGTCTCAATTTTTTGCCACTGGTGCCGACGGTGCCCAGGTAAACGGACATCAGCGCCGGCAGCACCAATCGGGAGCACTGATAGCGCCGAGAGCAGTTTGACAGTTCAGGACAAATTTTGGCGGACTTTAGCGGGATTTTGCTCCGTAATAATCGCCGGGAGGTGTTTTTAAAGTCCTAAAAACTGGCTTGGATGACTAGAAACTTTATATTTTTGAATTACATGGCTTCCAATTCCAGAAAGACTTCAAGGTATGGAATTTTCAATAGGAGAAAGTTTATTAGTTTCGACGTGCAGAGATTATACAACAAAGTTATTAAAAAGTATAGATTGATCAAGGAGAGAGGTTTTGTTAATCATTGATTGATCAATCCAAGTTCTTTGATTGATAAGATCATTGTGCAAAGACGATGAGAAGTTCTGTGCTACACTATCGTTGTGGTTGTTGTACTTTTAGTAAAGGAGTTTTATGAAAATTTACATAGAATTACCCAAGGAGTTGTCTTTTTATAAGGTAAGGTTGTATCATTTACTTCTGCAAGGATTAATAAGTTGTATATGATAGAAAATGTTCTCTTCTGTCATTATAAAAATTTTATCCCTACACGAGATTTGATGCAAGATGTCTATAATTTTCTGACAGATGAAAATGATATGTGGGAGATACGCGATGAGGAATATATTAGTTTCCCTACTTCATCACTTAATCCAATTTTGAAGCAGTGGCATTTCTTTATTTCTACAAAATTACTCTCTACTATGAAGATTAGTAGAGTTACCAAAGAAAGTACTATTTTAAATTATTGCATTCAAATCAAAAAAAGCATTGATATAGGATCTATCATATTCAAATCTGTTATGGGTATCATTATGAATGGGCCAATTTTTCTAATTTGTAGTCAATCCCAAGTGTCATATGAAAGTTAGGAGAAAACTTTATTACCTTTAGAGCCCATGATCCTTATTTATGATAATTATGTTGGAAATGGAAATGAAGCATTAGATGTTATCCTAGATCATTCTTCACATGCTTCAACCCCATTGATGCCACCAACAGTTGGTAGTTCACTTGCTTTAGAGAAGAAATTGAAGAAAATTTAAAGAGAACTTCAAAGTATTATAAATGTAGTAGGAGATCTTAAGTACCTTTTTTATCACCTAGATTGGGGAATGAAAGAGGATTTTGATCATACTGGAAATTTTGAAGTAGGATTAGTTCGAATGTTTAAAGAAAACAGATGGATCGAAGAAAATTCAACAGATCAATTCCAGTATTGATCCTTTTACAATCTGTATGTGCATTACCAATCCATGGGAGATATTCGAGGAGGTGAAAGCGCTGAAGATGAGGCGGAATGACTGAAGACTTTGGATTCTCTACTAGTTTAAAAATATTTATGTATTTAATTTGATTGTGTGGATTTGATTTAGTTTGGTTTGTTTTTGCTTTAGAATTCTGAACTTTGATTATGTATATAGTTTTGTGTCAGCGTTTAGTGTTATGGCTTGATTTTGATGTTGTTTAATATTTAGTTTGCTTAATATGTGTGAAAGTGTGATTTGAAAAATGTATTTCTAAAAAGTGTATTTCATATATAAAAGTTAGTTTGTTATTATTTGTGAAAATGATTTTTTGTGAAATGTTTTTTTGTGAATTATTATTAGATAAAAATTTGTGTTTAAAATACTAAAAAATTTTGGAGTAAATTAAAAGGAAATTGAAAATTTTAAGAAAAAAAATAATAATAAATGAATTTCAGGCCTTCAGCATTGACGGCGCTGGAATGAGCGCCGACGGCGCCCTCAATCCGACAGCAGTTTTTAACCCTTAGAAATGAATGATTTTTACCGTTAGCCACCATTTTTACCCTTTAGTTATCTTCAACCTTTGATTTTAGCACCTAGGGTTGGATTTTGGGCGGATTTGAGGCGATTTAGAGGCAAAGAAACTTCAGATTTCATCTCCTCTAGGTAAGAGCTACACTTTAAACTAAAAACTTTTTATTTTCACCAAGGATTTATCTCACATTGCCTAGATCCGAAATTTTTGGAATTTTTTGAGAAATTTTGAGAAAAATCCTTTGGTGAAGAACTCTTACTTAGTGGATTTATGTTTAAAAAGTTTTACATTGTGATTTTTGGAATTTTTGGAATTTATTAGGACTTTTTATCAAATTTTTCTTAGATTTCTTATGGCCCCATAATGAGCAAAAGAAAAATAAAGTTTGAAGAGCAAAAATTTATTAACTTTAAAGCTAGTGCTCGATTTTATAGTCTACGTGGAAATAAAAAGGTGATTCTAGATCGTGGTTTTCAAAATCTGGGAGGAGAAATTGAACGATTAATTATTGTTCGGCAGTGGGAAAATTTCTGTTATTTTACTGCTGATGCTTTTATTAGAGTAATTATGAAATTTTATGCCAACTTTTTGGAGGCTTCTGATGATTTTGTTTTTGTTAGTGGAAAAAGGGTGGAGTTTACTCCAAGAAAAATAAATGAGTTTTATCAGTTAGAGGATGTTTATGGATGTCATTTATTTTCTGCTACAAATGAGGCCTTAGATGAGGTTATTTCTTTTCTGCTAATGAAAAAGGAACTTGGAAAGTTAAGAATAGAGTTAAGGTAAAATTTCCTATTTCTATGCTTAATATAGTATCTAAGGCCTGACACTACTTATTTTCTGGAAGAATGATTCCGACGAACCATCATAGTGAGGTGACCAAGGATAGAGCCATCCTAAATTTTTGTATTCAGCAAGTGATGGACATAAATGTAAGCTCTATTATTTATATGAACACTCGATCTATTGCTTTGGGAGAAACCACTAGTGGTTTGGCACACCCTGCTCTTATTTACACACTTTGTGATTAGGCAGGAGTTGATTTTAGACCAGATGAGGAGAGGATTGAGCCTCAAAGACCTATTGGGCCGACAAACATAAAGACTTATGAATCTCAAGTTGATTGGAGATAAAGAAGTAAAACCAGAGATGTTCCTTCTACTTCAAGAACCCCTACTTCTAGTGACCCTACTAACAGAGAACTTTTGGACCAGATGATGATTCAGCAGGGAGATATCTTAAGAATGGATCATAGGTTACAAAACATGGATGCCAGAAATGCTCACACAGATGATTTGCTTCGGTAGAACTTTGAATATGATGTTGCTTATGATGATACTTTGGTGAGATACCCAAGGGGTGATCATTCATTTCAGTTTCCTACTCATCTTGTGTTTACTCCATATCAGAGCAGAATTTGGATGTAGATGAAGAAGAAGATGATGATGATTGGTGATCTTTCTTTTAGTGTATGTTTGATTGTACTTTGTTATTATGTTGCTTGTTTTTATTATATTGTTGAGACTGTTTGTTGTTAGATTTTAAAACTCTATTGTTGTGTTGTGTTGTGAAATTGTAATGTGTAAAACTGTTTTCATTTCAGAAATTCCATTTAGTTTTGTTGTTAGTTTCAGCATTTTGTTAAATGTATTGTAATTAACTCTTTCTCAGCAAATTCTATATGTATTATGGACTATTTAATGTTTTAAGTATAGTAGCTTTTTCATACTAGCACCTGCAGTATTTCAGAATTTAGTTTCAAATCAGAACCTTCAACAAGTATGTGTTTTCTTTATGTATTTAATGTTTTCTTTCACCCTTTATTTTTTAAGTTTTTTATGCTAAATCTTTTAAAAATTTAAGTTTGCGGGGTCAGAAAAGATTGTTTTAAAAAAGAGAAAGAAACTTAATTTTATTTGTCCTCATTAAGCTATATTTTCAAAAATTTTAAATTAACATGACATTTGGTATTAAGGATTAACTTTAGATAACTATATTTATGTTTCAAAATATATAGTAAACTTAAGTAAAAATTTTCAATAATAAAGGTTAATTCTAGATACTAAGATATTTGATAAAAGAGAATAAGCTTATGTTTATCTATTTTAAGTAAAGAAATTTGTATTTTTGAAGTATTAAAAATCTTAAAAGATTCATGTAAAAAGAAAGGAATTAAACTTTATGAAGTATTTAAGCTAATATAGATTTGTTGAGTGAAAAATGAGAAAAGTTTTTAACTTTAGGAAGAGGATAGTGAAGTTCAAAATCATTAAAGGCTATCCAGATGTAGTAATCCTCACATAAAAAAAAGAATAAAAAAAGAATAAAAAAAGAATAAAAAAAGAAAAAGATGTGGGGAGAAGCTTGAGGAGATGCCTAATAAAAAATTGGCTCCACTTGAATCGACTTAAGGAAGAAGACTTGGCCACATTTTTTAAACTTTTTTTTGAATTTTAGTTTATTTACTAGTAAAGTTTTATGAAGTTACTTTTCATATGGATATTCTTAGTAACTTTAATATGAAAATTTGCAATTTTTCTTGGAAAGAATAGAGGATCAGAAATCTTTGACTTAATTATTGAATATTCTTATATCTTTAGTATTAACAAGAATTGTTTTGAATTTTTCTAAAGTTATGTGTTATTATGTTTAGTGGACTAAAGTATGGAAATCTAAAAGTTAAATTCTTTACCATAACTCATATTTTTTATGTAGTAGAGAAGTTACTTTAGGACAAGTAACATGTAAGTTTGGGGGATTTTGATACACCAAAAATATATGCATTTTTAGACGCATATTTTATACTCATTTTTGGTGATATTGCACTTTAATGGAAGGTATTTTGATGTTTTCTTCAGGTTATTGATTTTTAGGATTTGAAGTGAAAAGAAAGCAAAAGAGAATGGAATTTGGAGTCAAAATGGCATTTTTGAAGAAATACTCAGCGTCGGCAGCGCCAAGGGCAGTGCTGACGATGCAGACCAATCAAACAGATAGTGAATTTACTCAACGTCGGCAGTGCCGACGGCGCCAATGTTGGTTCAGCCACCGATTCTAGAAGATTCGACGTATTTGGACGCTTTTTAAAGTGATTTTGGAGGCATCTATTGGAGAACCGACTTGAGGCTCTATATGGGGCCAAAATTCTTCATAAAAAAGTGCTTTTTTTTTACATTTCCAATTTCAATTCATCCTATTACACGTCATACACCTTTCCATCTTCATTCCACCACCATTTTGAAGTCAATTAGTGAGTTTTCTTTAAGAGATTAGAGTATTTGTGGTGAGGTTGAGTGCGAATCTTTCTCTAAGAGTGTTGGAGAAGGAGAAAAGTGAGAGATTTCTTCTTCCTGCATTTCCTATGAAAGGCTACAAGGGATATGCTTTGAGAAAGAGTTTCAGATAAGTGTTGTTTGTTTATTAGTGTTGTATGAACATTCTTTTATATATGAAATTTGTGTTTTGTTGTATCTTTCTCATGAAGTCTGAGTAGTTTCCCTTATCTTTCTTCCTACTCTGAGATATGGTGAAATAAAAGATAACATGGATGTTCCAATATTAAAATATAAAATAAATTGTGATGATTTTTCAACTCTGAACTTAATTTACTTTTCGATCTGGCCAATTGAATTGTGATGATCTGGGAAATGGCGTATGGGTTCTACAACAGAGTGAGTGTCACATTTAATTCCATGAATGAGAAATTCGTTCATGGAATTAAGTGCAAATAAATAGGGAATTATACTTTGTTGGGTGTAGAATTGGAGAATCTTTAGGGTGATAGACTAAAATCCTCAATTTGTTCTTAGTTTTTAAAAACTAAACCGAGAGTTAGCCTTCAGGTGAAGGGAAGTGGGAGCTCTGGAGTGGGAGTTGGTATCCTTCTAGCCTAGCCACGAATTTAGGGACTAAACCTGAGATTAGCCAATTATTTTCTATAACACTGTATTAGGGTAGAGAATTAAAAAA
Source organism: Phalaenopsis hybrid cultivar (assembly GCA_002079205.1). Classification (NCBI taxonomy): domain Eukaryota; kingdom Viridiplantae; phylum Streptophyta; class Magnoliopsida; order Asparagales; family Orchidaceae; genus Phalaenopsis; species Phalaenopsis hybrid cultivar. The sequence goes on from JXCR01149141.1 coordinate 67,564, forward strand.
GCTCTTATTTGGCACAATACATATTATAAACATTTATCTCATCCCATTTCACCAAAACCTCATTGTACTAGGAAAGATGCTTTTTCACATAAGAAATCTTCATTACATAAATATGGTTTAGTAGATTAGTAGTTACTGTTTAAACTTTGCATTTCTATTTTGCTAATAGTTAAGTAATTTAGTTTGGATAATATCTCAACATTCGAAATTAGTGACAGTGATTTCGTTTTACTTTCTGTGAATTTCCTAGTTAATTTATCATCTCAAATTTAAACCTTCCCCGTGGGATCGGTATTTGGGGCTTAAATTGAAAGTCCATTATTACTTGATAACAATATGTATACTTGCGTAGAATCCATTATTAATTGCCTATACTTATATAAATTTTACACAACTTTACTTTCTCAGTGGATCACAAGCCCCTATAGTTAATTACATCTTAGATAACCGAAGTCACCTAAGAAAACTCTCGATAAAAATCCAGGAAATATTATCTTCAAAGAGGTCAAAAGGATAAGACATTTCAACGAGATCAGACAAAGAGGTGTGAAAGGAGAATGACTCAAATTTAGAACATTTATTATAGAATCCGAAGAAAGAGAGACTAGGGGATGTCATAGATCCAGAGGAGAGCCTCGGTGACTTCCCAAGTTACCCTATGGTTTAGCTTCAATTTTAATGAAAAATATTTAAATATTTTATCCTGCAAATTATATTAATTAGGGCTTACACTCATGTGAAACGGTCCACAAATAGCCTAGAAGATATAAGGATTTGGGTCGTGATGAACAACAACCTCGGAATCTTAAAATGAGTTAGGGCTTAAATTGTAAAGCATGGCTATACAAAAGCCTAAAGAAAAGTTGAGGATTTATGTTGCATAAGAAAATCACCTTGAAGTCCTTTGGCTTGGTTATTTAATTCTAAAGAAAGAGTGGTTTAGCTGATGTAGACATATTCTGCTGTTGAAGACGGTCGTGATGCTCACAATGCTAGCTCCAAGCTCCTTGTCGCAGTAACTTTAGGTTTTCTAATGTGCTAAATTATAATATCAAATCAGATGTCCCTAAGTGTCATGGTTATCTAAATATTATGGGGCATATTAAAGTTTATTAGAGCGACACCGGTTAGGATCCTACGGTTCCCTCATTCTGGCACAACTATTTTCTTTCAGATTCACTTAGTCCAAATGAATTTACTAAACTCAACTTAATGAGTTCTATACTTTCATTTAGACCGTGGGAAATCTCATTATCAACTGTAGGTTACCTCCACCGATGGATTCCCGCTCATCCGATAGAGATGTTTTAATTTAGTTACAATTTTTTTTTACGATGTTTGTGATTAAATTTTGAGTTGTCTTATATTTTGAATGTTGTGGCGGTGAATTTTATCTTTTTTATTTTTTAGTTTTGGTTTTGGTTTTACGACTATCCTAGCAATTTTGGTTTTCATGCAGGGTGACATCGTTGTTTAACATGCAAGCTCGAGGCAAGAAGTACAAAAAGGTAAATACAATAATTTAAAAGCATATCTATCGATTCTTCTCGCTCCTCCACCTGAAAGGTTAGTACTTGCAAGGCATGTATAGAATTTCGCAGGGAATTTAAATTACAGGAGTAGATGAAGGTTTAGCTACCAAACCCTAAGTTATGACTTTATTAAGTCTCAAAAGATCTTAGTGGCAAATTGTAGAACAAAAATATGGCAAGTCCAATTAGCCCTTCAGAATGTCCAATAGATTTCAAAAATGCTTGAGGCATGACCCTGGACCATTTTGAAGATCTCTTGAAATATTCTGAGCTCATTTTGGACTTATCATATTGTTCTATTAATCTTCCGAGGTTGAAGTGTGACAACCCCGTTGCTCAGAGAAACTTGACAATTTAATTATCCCGATGATAGAATACCCAGTTAATCAATTAATATTTTGTTTAGTAGTTATGTGAGTGGGTGCCCCTAATGCAAGTTTAAGTCATTTAAGATTGTGGTTCCACAATTAAGGTCAAGCTTATAGCGTTTAAAGATATTAATCACCAATCAAGTTATCATCTAAATCCGAGCAAATGAGTGTAGACATCGAACCTATGTGTCTACTAAGCCTTTAATAATCATGATAGATTGAATGGTGATTATCAAAATTTTGATTTAAGTGATATGTATTCTTATTGAAAGATCACATCATCATCAATCTTAGGCTCAAGATAAGTAAATTATCATCTTTTTTATCTTAAACCCATCACTTAAGAATCTTTTGATCTTAATTGACTTCTAAGTCATGAAGATTAGGAGAATTATGATCTTATTGATGTTGTGCAAAGGTAGTGAGTGAGTTTCTACCTTTTAGTCTCATTGTATTTTAATCATCCAAACATGTTCATTAAGATCAAAATTTTCCCATTTTTTTCCCTTGGTCCTAAATTTTGATTAAGAACCAAAATCTAAAATGACTATTTTTCCCTTGGGGCACTTTACCTCATAACTCATTAAACACAACTCAAATGACTTGAGCATTCAGAGTGGCATATTCATGAGTTAATTGAAACATCATAGGAGAATAATGTGGTTTTTCTTTAATTTAATTTAATTTCAATAATTATTTAAATACAGGAAATAGGGTGTTCAAAGTTGATTTATTTAACTATCGAAAACAAAATTTTTATTTATGAGAAAATTTATTAGAGATTCCCTTAGGTCAGAGAAGCACTTAGGCAAAATTTCATGATTTTTTTGAATTAAATTATTATTATTATTATTTAATTTTAGATGAATTTCAATGATTTAATTAAATGGAAAATAGTGTTTTGATTATCAAAATAATTCTATATTTTTATTAGACTTCTCTCAGTTCAGAAAACTCATAGAATCAAATTTTGTATTTTTATGATTTTTTTAATTTATTTATTATAATTTTTTTTAATGAGACAACAATAACAACAACAACAAAGCCTTAATCCCACTACGTGGGGTCAGCTACATGAATCTTTTTTCTCCATTGCATCCTATTTAGTGTCATATTTTCATTTAATTCTAGTAAATTAAGATCATTTTTAATACAATAAGATTTTTCTCCATTGAGTCATGTTTAGTGTCATATTTTCATTTAGTTCTAATAAATTAAGATCATTTTTTATACAATAAGCCTGTCCTATTTAGTGCCATATTTTCATTTAGTTCTAGTAAATTAAGATCATTTTTTATACAATAAGCCCATGTCTCCTATGTTCTACCTCTGCCTTTCTTAACGATCATTTTTAATACAATAAGCCCAAGTCTTCCTAGGTCTACCTCTGCCTTTCTTAACACAAATCGAATCTAAAACATCTACTCTCCTAATCGGATCATCTAATGGTCGATGTTTAATATGACCAAAGATGGTCGACGTTTAAAGTGACCAAACCATCTAAGACTGAATCTAAAACATCTACTCTCCTAACGGATCATCAGATGGTCGACGTTTAATGTGACCAAACCATCTATGATTACTTTTTCTAATTTTGTCCGTCACGGGAGCTACACTAACCCTATCACAGATATATTCATTTCGTATTTTGTCTCTAAGTGTAAAGCCACTCATCCACCTAATCATTCTNCTAAACGATGACGGCAACCGGTACAAGAAGATAGTGGATACTGGACAAATCTTCAAATTTCATGCAGGTCTAAACGTTGAATATGATAAGGTCCATGACCGAATAATTGGAAGAAGAAATCCTCTGCCTCCAATTGGTGAAGTTCTTGTGGAAGTAAGGAGAGAAGAGAGTTGGAGACGTGATGTTGGGAAAGAAGACTGCAGGCTTAACCGAGTCCATGGAAGGATCAGCGCTGGCTATCCCTGAAGCTCAAGTAGGAAGGAAAACATCTCACAACCAGCATGTAGAAGACAAAAACAACCTGCACCACGCAAAAAATGCTGGAAATTGCATGATATACCACCTAATGATACAATAGCAAAGTCTTAATCCCACTACTTGGGGTCGGCTACATGAATCATTTTTCTCCATTTCGTCTTATTTAGTGTCATATTTTCATTTAGTTCTAATAAATTAAGATCATTTTTAATACAATAAGCCCAAGTCTTCCTAAGTCTACCTCTGCCTTTCTTAACACAAGTCGAATCTAAAACATTTACTCTCCTAATCGAATCATCTAATGGTCGACGTTTAATATGGCCAAACCATCTAAGACGACTTTCTCTAATTTTGTCTGTCACAGGAGCTACACCAACCCTATCACGAATATATTCATTCCGCATTTTGTCTCTAAGTGTAAAGCCACTCATCCACCTAATCATTCTCATCTCGGCAACACTTAACTTATTATTATGCTTGTCTTTTAAAGGATAACATTTAGCTCCATATAGCATTGCAAGTCCCACCACTGTCTTATAAAATTTTTCTTTCAGTCTAAGCGGTACTTTTCTATCACACAAAAGGCCTGAAGCATTCATCCACTTCAACGAACCAACTTGAATTCTACTATTAACATCCCCATCTATATCACCATCGCTTTGGACAACAGNGTTCTCATCTCAGCAACACTTAACTTATTATTATGCTTCTCTTTTAAAGGCCAACATTCAGCGTATAGAGCATTGCAGGTCTCAACACCGTCTTATAAAATTTTCCTTTCAGTCTTAGCGGTACTTTTTTATCACCCAAAAGGCCCGAAGCATTCCTCCACTTCAACCAACCAACTTGAATTCTACTATTAACATCCCCATCTATATCACCATCGCTTTGGACAACGGACCCAAGATATCTAAATCGTTCACACCTTTTAATAATTTGATCACCCAAAGTCACACTTCTGTCACTAGAGCTACTACTAAAATTACATTCCATGTATTCAGTTTTAGTTCTACTTTAAATGAAGGCCTTTAGACTCCAAGATATCTAAATCGTTCACACTTTTTAATAATTTGATCACCCAAAGTCACACTTCTGTCACTAGAGCTATTACTACTAAAATTATATTCCATGTATTCAGTTTTAGTTCTACTTAAATGGAGGCCTTTAGACTCCAATGTAGACCTCTATAATTCAAGTTTTTTCCTGGGCTTTTTCTCTCGTTTTATCTACAAGAAGGATATCATTATAAAAAAGAATACACCAAGGTACATCCTATTGTAGATGTCCAGTAAGACCATCCATAATTAAAGTAAAAAGATATGGGCTTAAAGCTGATCCCTGATGTAATCCAACAGAAATAGGAAAATATTTGGTTAATCCTCCTTCAGTTTGAACACAAGTACCAGCTCTAGTATACATATCTTTGATGACTTGAAAATAAGTTATATCAACACCTTTCTTCTCAAGCTCTCCAAAGGATATCTCTTGGAACCTTATCGTAAGCTTTTTCTAAATCAATAAAAATCAAATGTAGATTNTACTTAAACGAATTTTTTAATAAATATAATTTACTAATTTGATTTCATTGTGTACAACTGCTAATTTTGTATATAACAAGAGTAGATTGAGAACATTGTAGGTTGCAGGCTAGGTTTTCTTGTTAAAAAGAAATTTATTTGACATTTTTGTTATCTTGGTTTTATTAAAATGCAATATATCAGATCTTTTTTGTTACATTAGATTCAAGATAATTAAAATGCAAATAAAATTATTTATTGTAAAANTTAAGATATCTAAATCGTTCACACCTTTTAATAATTTGATCACCCAAAGTCACACTTCTGTCATTAGAGCTACTATTACTAAAATTACATTCCATGTATTCAGTTTTGGTTCTACTTAAATGAAGGCCTTTAGACTCCAATGTAGACCNCGGTCTTGCTGAACACTTACAGGAGGATGTACCTTGGTGTATGTTTTTTGCTGATGATATCCTTCTCGGGGATAAGACGAGAGAAAAAACTCAGGAAAAACTTGAATTATGGAGGTCTACATTAGAGTCTAAAGGCCTTCATTTGAGTAGAACTAGGAAAAACTTGAATTATGGAGGTCTACATTGGAGTCTAAAGACCTTCATTTAAGTAGAACTGAATACATGAAACGTAATTTTAACAGTAGTAGCTCTAATGACAGAAGTGTAACTTTGAGTGATCAAATTATTAAAAGGTGTGAACGATTTAGATNAGATGGATATCATCAGCAAAAACATACACTAAGGTACATCCTTATGTAGATGTCCAGTAAGACCATCAATAATTAAAGCAAAAAGATGTGGGCTTAAAGTCGATCCCTGATGTAATCCAACAGAAATAGTAAAATATTTGGTCAATCCTCCTTCAGTTTGAACACAAGTAATAACTCTAGAATACATATCTTTAATGACTTGAATATAAGTCATATCAACATCTTTCTTCTCAAGAACTCTCTAAAGGATATCNTCGGTTTGAATACAATAATTTAAAATAGAGCTCTCCTTAGTTACCTTATTGATCTTCATGGTGGGCAGTAATTTTGATGCAATAAAGAAGTGTCATGCTATAGAAGTACAATTTAACAATGTTGATGAAAAACTTACATTCCCATCATCTCTGGCCTCCCAATTTGCAGCTTCATCTGTAAAGTATCAGTATAGTTCATTCATATTGTCTCTCTTAATGGTAAAATTCACATAATGGCAGATAAACACATTCTCAATCATAAACATCTCTTTTATTCTTGAGGAGTGAACTGGACAAACCTGCCTCACACATAGATTGTTCCTTGGTTGATCCCATGAAGATTTGCAAAAAAATATTTTACCATAGGGATGACTATAGCAGTAGTAGTTTAACAAAGCACTTCCTAGCATCACTGTGTAATAATCTCTGCCACTCAAGTATTCGGTGTGTTGAATCCTCGATTTATAAATACCCTTTAATTAATTAGCCTCTTCTTTACTAGAAATTGATCTTGTAATTTATGGGCATCGAAACTAACAAACTTTCTCAGGTTGAAAATTCTAAATCTTGTGGTATTTTTAGAGTGGGAAGCCATTGAATTTGAAATCTAGTGGCTTTTCCCTCATTTTCCCCCTTAAAATAGACATAAGATTTGGTTTTTAGGAGTTATAAGGAGAAGAAACTACCAAAAATTGCCTTTTGAAACGTTTATGTCATTTTTGTTGTTGCGGCACATCATGCGCCAAATCTGGCGCATCATGCGTCTACTCTCTGGAATTCAATGTATCTTGCACGAACCCGGCGCATCATGTGCCAGTTCCAAAAACTACACGATTTTGATTTCGATCCAATAAATTCTTAAATTTCTCATAAAATTAGGCAAAAAAAGATGCTTGTAAATATTTTTCTCAAATACACGTACTTCATAAAGACTTAAACGTAAATATACGTAAAATATTTCAAACACAAAAAACTTAAAAGCAAACTAAATAAAGATTCATATGGGCTACCTCCCACAAAACACTTGGTTTAATGTCATCAACCCGACATTCCCAATCTCATTTTGGGTGACCAAATATTGCGGTTTCTTTAAAAGCTCAACTTTAACCATCAAAATATGGTTTCAATACGTGCACATTCACTTTAAATATTTTTCCAGTCTTGGGGTCTTCAAAATTAACTGCTCCATAGAGATAGACTTTTATAACTCTGAATGACCCTTTCCACCTAGACTTCACTTTTTTAGGAAATAATTTCAATCTTGTATTATTTAATAAAACTTAGTGTCCATGTTCAAATTCTCTTTTTATTATCTTCCGATCATGCCATTCTTTCATCTTCCCTTATAAATCCTTGCATTATCATAAGATTCATTCCTAATTTTCTCAAGCTCATTAAATTTTAATAATCTTTTCTCACCTGCTTCTTTCACATTAAAATTGAATTCTTTTATGACCCAATAAGCTTTATGCTCCAATTCAACTGGTTAGTGACAAGTCTTCCCAAAAATTAATCCATATGGAGACATTCATATAGGTGTCTTACAAGTAGTCCTGTATGCCCACAATGTTGTATTTAATCTAACTTACCAATCCTTTTTATTAGGATTAACACCCTTTTCTAAAATTTTCTTAATTTCACTATTGGATTCTTGTGCTAAACCACTAGTCTGGGGATGACAAGCAGCTGTAATTTTATGCATTATATTATTCTTTCCACGAATCCTGCAACTATTGCATTCCTAAAATGAGATCCTCCATCGATAATGATTACTCTCAGCATTCCATATCTTATAAAATTATTTTTTATTAAAAATTTTGAAACACTCCGAGCATCAAATCTAGGTAAAGCAATTGCTTTAATCCATTTTGAAACATAATCCACAACAATCAATATATATATATATATATATATATATATATNCACTATAACTTGGACAACAGACCCAAGTTATAGGTGAGCTCTAAAATGTTAAAATTTTAAATTGCAAAAACATGTTCGCTTTAGTCCTAGAACATTTTGCATACCAATTATAGTTAGGCAGTTTGATTTATAATCAAGTTTAAAGGCCTACAACTATTAAAACAATAACCTATCAAATCTTGCATTCATCAAGACCGGTCATGCATGATTTTAAATGTGATTAGGTGATTTAAATAGCAACCCTTTCCAGGCAGAATTATAAGTCCATTGCACTTTCTTTGTGTTCTTTCTCTTCCTCTAGACTAGGTTTTCGAGGTTTCACTTTATTCAGTGAACCTCACTTCATTTTGAGATTGTTCGTCAAGTTACAGCATAAATCCTCACCTCTTAGGCTTTCTCACAATCATATATCGTGCGATTAAAGTTCTAAATTTCTAATAAAATATCAAAATGAAATATCAAATAAATTTCTCTCAAAATCATTAAAGTCGAATAATAGGATAATTGAGATGTCACCGAGCTTCTCAGTATCTTCGAAATCTCTTACTCGTCTTCCTTTGAGTTTCATTAATAACTGTTCCACTTTGAAGTCTTTCCCATTTGAAATTCTCGATAATCAATCGTGAAAGTCAAAACTTAGAAACTTTTTGAAAATAAAACCACAGTCCTAATCGAGAGTTGTTTTAAGTAATTTTGATTACTTAAGATGTAATTAATTATAGAGGATTGCATTTAAAAGAAGTTCATAACCCAAATTTAATCTAAACTCTATCTACTATTTGAATTAGATAGGGGAAAGATTTGTCGACTTTAATCATAGAATATTGCAAATATCTATTTTTTTTTAGTTTAAGTAATCAAACCAATCGTAAAGTAGTATTTCTATCTCTCAAGATAGCATATTTGTTTTGAAGTTGTGTTTGATTATTTGAATAATTAAATCTTCAAATATGTATGATTCAATAAAGACACCATCCCCTGTCTGTCAAAAAAATAATACAGACAGATTCTTTCTAGCGACTCAACTGAGGACGACTTCTCTCTCCATCTTTGGTCGATGGATTTGTCCTTCATACATCGATAATATATTTGTATTCCGAACAGACCATATTGTCTTTCTTCTGTTAGTATACCTTGCTCATTTCATTTTTGGGCAAGTAAAATCAGCATTTCTTTGATTCTAGAACCATTCGTTTAAACACCCTTAAAAGAACAAGTTCTAGAATACTCAAATTTTAAATAATTAGAACTCCAAATGAAAAGGAATAAATTTTTTAGCAAGTACATGAACGATAAAAGTGAATTCGAATTCAATACTCCTCCAATTTTTGGATTGGGTCCCCTTCTTCTAGTCTTATAACTAGGTCCAACTATAAAATCAAAGCTCGTCACTCCATTGGGGTTTCGCCTGTTCGTGGCAAGTTTTTAACATTCCGAAAATCTTCACCTGTTGTGACAAAACTTATGTTCAAAATAAAAAAAATCGTAGATAAAACGAAAACAAAAAAAAAATCGTAGATAAAATGAAAACAAAATAAAAGAAAAAGTCCAATTTATTAGGCAGGTCACAAAAATGCATGATTGTCTAAGGAGTTTTCCATAACGAAAACAAAATTCTGAAGTCAGATAGAGCTCACATTCTGAATTTATCAAATTTCAGTAACGACTTCTCCAAAACTAATCTTTTCATTTGTTGGAGAACTTGACGTAGTAAGTAATAGTGTTTATTATCAAGGATCGACAATCAATTTCGAATCTGATTTTAACAAAGTCGAAGTAACTCTCACTGACGTACCTCTTACCATAATGAGGATAGTCGTTGAAGACGATGAACCACCATTCAAATTTAACTTGAAATCTGACCAAGAATTTCCATCACTGAAAAAGACCTTGATTGAAAAGGTGTCCATTTTTGTTTGTCATAATATCACTGCTACACCTGCAAAAGTTGTTCTCCGGCAATCAAAAGGGAAATCTGCGTAGAAGAAGAAGATTGTGCCCCATTAGCATCCGTGTTTGAGATTGGATCTAGCTCTAAGTCTGCACCATTGACTCGCACTCAAAAGAGGAATAAAAATTGAACCACCCCAAAGTTCAAGAAAGATAAGTCGATGAAATTCATTGAACCCGAGAAAGTTGAGGCTGATGAAGAAAAAGAACTCTCCGAGAACTCTTCTCTTCAGGGAGAGTAGATTTCACCCAATTTGAGCAGCCCATCATGAGGAGGACATCTACCAGATTGCTGCTAGTCTGCCCTGATCTTTCCACCAAAAACAAGAGAAAAAAAGAGCTCATCACTATCAAAGGTCTATGATGTGTTTGAAAGACTCGCTCGAAGAGAAAGTTATTCAGTCGCTCAGATCTTGCATGAGATGTGCAGTTTCAACGTAAATGAAGAAAGAAATATTGAATAAGAAGAAACCAGCACATAGGCACCGTGAATCTGCTAAGAAGATGGCTAAGAAAAAAGAAACTCCACAAATTTCTGCCAAGCTCCGCTTGGAAGCTTGAACAGCCATTTCCACTACAACAATCGTCACTCATGTTGGACCAAAACCGAGGGTATCCAGTGTTGCTTTTGACTGTTACGTCGAGCTTTCAAAAGGGTTATTAGAGACCTTCACCAAATTAGAGAATCTCTTTATGTCAAACCCGGCCCGAGGCTTGGAGTTCACCAAGACGGGAATGAACAGTCGGACAGTAGAAATCATTTCTTTTCTATTCTAATTCTATCATTAACAATTTAATATTCAAATGATACATAAAAGAACCACTAAAGAAAGAAATTAAAATAAACAAATAAAAGTGTTCATGGTGTTGTGTGGCTTAAAGCTAGATCCAATTTCAAGAAATATACAAACTCAACCTTCTACTAAAGAACCACTAAGATGATGTTGTGTGGCTTCAACCAACAAGGAAAAAGAGCTTATGGTTCGATCGCCTTCCTACTAAAAATTAGTTGTTTGGTGACAACAGCAAAATTCCATGATACATATTCTAAAACTTTCTTTAATGCTCTACTAAGTCGAATGTGGTTGAACAAACATAGAATGGTTCCTTCGCCACTTTATCAATGCATCAAACACTGCTACGATGGACAAGAATATTTCATCAAAAGAGATTTGCAATCGTTCTCATTACACGAAATTGAGATTCATGAAGCTACTTATTACACTCCGCCAATGAATACAGTCTTCTCCAGAGAGGTAGTAGCAAGTGCAGAAGAAAAAGATAAAATAAAAAGAAAAAGCAAGAAAAAATTAAAGAAGAGGAAATAAATTAAAGAATATCAAGCTCAATGAGAGGGTGAAGACTCCTCCAGAACTAGCATCCAAGGTCAAAGTCGGGGACGAGGAGGGAGAGAAAACCCAATCGTTGAAGAGAAGAAAGCTCTAATAATCAACATTAACTTGGATACAAGCTCTTAAAGAGAAACAAAAAAGAAACAAGAGATAAATATAACTCAAGAGAAGCCACAATTTGAGATCTCCCTTGAAGATGAAGAAGAATAAGACAAATACAAGTACAAGAGGATCAATCCATATATATGGAATATGACTAACCCCAATTTCTTCAAACAAAATTGAATGTTTAGTGGTCAAAAAATTGCATGGTGTAAGTGCAAAGCCAATTAGGTTCCATGTTGGATCTTCTTCCTCTAGCTCTGAAATAAATGTAAAACTAGAGAAAAACAGCTTTTAAAATATAATGGAACTTTCCGTTGAATGTTATTCTCTTTGTGTTCAAAAGCTTGTTCAACGCAGTTTTGTGTCAAAATAGTGGTAAAAAAATGAATCCCGCCTCTTCGAACAACTGTAGAATAATAAACACAACTTCAATTCGAAAGAAGTGTCGAATTCGGTACAGTTGGGCCCCTAAATGATACGAAATTTTGCCTAATTGTCACTGAAGAACCCAATAGGGAATGTTCAACAGTATCAAACAATTTTGAAGGCCCTCCGATCGAAAATGCACCACCAAAACTAGAGGCAGAGATTAAGTCAATGATCAAAGCGCTGAAATAAGCAACTTGGGGACAGAAGATAAACCAAGACCAACATTCATTAGGTTACTGCTTAACAAAAATGCAGAGGAAATGATCAAACTATTCAAAGAATACAAAGATTGCTTCGCTTAGAACTACGACGAGAAGTCTGGGCTAGCTCCAAAAGTTGCAATACACAAAGTTGGATTGGACCAAACTGCAGTTTCGGTAAAACAAACTCCAAGAGGAATGCATCTAGAAATAGAACAACAAATTATAGCCGTGTGAAGAAATTAATAGATGTCGACTTTATCGGCGAAGAGAAATACCCAACTTGGTTATCCAATATAGTAACAACAAAAAAGAAATGTGGTCAAATTAGAGTCTGCATAGATTTTAAAGATCTCAACAAAGTCTATCCAAAAGACCAATTTTCATTACCAATCCCATAATTAATGGTAGACATCGCATCATCGCATGAAATCTTCTCATTTATTAATGAATCGTAAGGATACAATCAAATCAAGACGTTTTCATATGATTAAAGAAATATTGCTTTTAGAATGTTCTGTTGTTATAAGATAATGATCTTCGGACTTAAGAATGCTAGTGCAACATACCAACAAGCTATGATAAGGCTTTTCAACGAACTCATTTACAATCAGTTCGTGTTATATGAATGATCTAGCCGTTAAGAGCAGACAATAAAGACGACCATTTATATGATTTGAGAATGAAATTGAACGATTGTGATAATTTAATCTTAAAATGAATCCCTTAAAGTATGTCTAAGTATGTCTTTGGTGTTAGCTCGAGGAAATTCTTAGGATTTATTGTTTGACATCATGGGATCGAAATTGAACCTCTTAAGATTGAGGCTATCATAGATGTCTCCTCTGAAGAATTTGACTTACGATCCTTCCAAGGAAAATTATTATACATAGGATACTTTATATCTAATTTGTCAAGTAGGTGTCAGCCATTTTTTGCATTGACTAAGAAAGATGCTAAATTTATTTAGGACGATAAATGTCAACATGAATTTGAAAGCATCATGCAGTATTTGATAACACCTATATTAGTAGCCCCGATCTCGGGTAACACTTTGATTCTTTATATTGCGGCTTTAGAAGACTCCCTTGGAGCTTTGTTAGCCTAAGTCAATGATGAGAATAAGAAAAATGTCTTATATTATCTGAGTTTTCATCTAATCCCCACAGAAATAAAGTATCCTTCAATTGAGAAACATTGTCTAGTTTTAGTCTCTATCGCCCAAAAGCTCCGACATTATATGTTTTCTCATAAAGCTAGCCTGTCTCAAAAATCAACCTGTTGCAATACTTGATGACCCGATCGATGCTTTCTGGAAGATTAGCAAGGTGATCGATGATATTGTTGTAATTTGACATAACTTTTGTGTTCCTGCAAGTCGTAAAAGAACAAATCCTTGTAGACTTCCTGGCGACACATTCATTGCCGACAAGGTTTTCGCTCAACGATAACTTCCCAGACAATCAGATCTTAGACTTAGAAGACCCCTTGCGCTAGACGCTGGGAGATTTATTTTGATGGAGCTTCTTCCACCTACAAAGACAAAGAAATACAAGCAATCATATCCAATAAAGCAGGAGTCGGATTGATTTTATCACTCCAAAATAAGAAAAACTGAGATTCTCCTATCACTTGATTAAGCCATGTGCAAATAATGAAGCCGAATATGAGGCCTTGATAACAGGCTTGAAGCTAAAGATTCTAAAGGGGATGAAAGACATCGATGTCTAAAGAAATTCTCAATTGATCATCAATCTCAATCTCTCTTACCGGAAAACTGAAAGTCTTTACCGTACCTCTGTAAGCTAGGTCTATCTACGAATGAAAGAACAACTTTTGTAGCTAGATCGGACTACTTGCTTGGATTAACGGAGGCGTAAGGCGCTAGACTCAACTGAAACTGTCCCTATCTCAATCCTTGGATGTCGGGATAAGAGTAGTGAAAGAGGATCTTTGATTTCCTTCTAGATGCCAGATCGGTATTCTTCTATTCTCTCTTTTGTGAATCTAATATCCAAGTTCTTTCGTAGGGCTCCCTACAAAAGTTCTGAAGCCAAAGCCTGAACAAAACTTTCGAAACACGATGAAATTACTCGAACAAATTGTAACCATCACACTCTTTAGAATTTCAAGGGGAGAAAACTTGCTAATAGACGGCTGGCAGAGCTTACAAAAAAAAATTGCCTACCCCAAAAAAGATTCTATCCCAGTCTCAGTACAGGGACGACAAGTTATTTTACAAGTTGATATGAATAATCTCCACAAAATCAGTGTCAAATAGAATGATAACAATCACCAAAGAAGATGAAGATTGGCACCAATCCTTTGTTGAATACCTGCAATAGGGAAGCCTACCAAAAGATAGATCGATAGCCCACCAAATTAAGAAAAGTGCATTGTCATATGCTCCAATAGATAATATCCTCTACCAAAGATCATTTAACCAAATATGACTAAGATTTATTAAAGAAGTTAATTCAGACCTATGTGGTGCTCACCAATCAAAATCAAAGATGAAGATGAAAAATCAAATGATTGAGATATTACTAGCAAGCAATGATGTCAAATTGCATGAATACTACCAAAAAATGACTTCAATGCCAAATTATCATAGTGGTTCTATATCAACCTCCAAACATTCTACATCTGACAATTGCGTTGTAGTCGTTCGAGTGTTGGAGCACAGATTTAGTGGTTCATATAGATCCTCCATCCTCTAGAGGTCACTGGTTCATTCTTGCCACCACTAATTACTTCTCCAAGTGGGCAGAAGTCATAGCACTCAGAGAGGTTAAAGAGAATCATGCTCTGCAAATCTTCGAGAGTCAAATCATCTACAGATTTGGAGTTCCACAAAGAATAATCTCGGACAATGTGTTGCTTTCAAGAACACCAAGATAAACAACTTCATTCGAAAGCACTGGATGGGCTGGAGACATTCAACAATCTAATACCCAAAAGCTAATAATGGCAAGACACTCGTTTAACTTTTTAAGAGAACGCTAACCGACAACACGGCAATAGCATGAACAACTGTCAGAATCTTTGTGGTCTTCTCGAACAACTCACAAAACACCGACACAATCAAAGTTGTTTGCTCGAGTGTATGGGTTTGATGTTATTTTCCCTCTCGAGATACAAAGCCGGTGAATTAGAATACTGATTGCCAGCAGAATAACTGAAGAAAACGCAAAGTTACAGCTCGAAGAACTTGACAGCTTGGAAGGCAAGCACCTGAAGGCTCAACAAATTGTAGAGTTATATCAAGCCAAAAATACAAGGTATTACAAACTGGTTCGTCTAACAACATGTCGAATTGGTGACTTGGTACTGGTACCACGAAGACCTATTCTAGCCCACCACAAGATAGGAAGGATATTTGAGCCGACTCGTGAAGGCCCATTTGTCATAGAAAAGGCATACTCAGAAGGATCCTACCAACTTATCAACTGCTAAGGAGAAAGAACCCGATCAACAGACAATATTTGAAGAGATACTATGTAACAAGATGTTTCCAAGAATAAGCTTTAGAAATAAATAAAATATTCTTATAAACGTCAATGTGATACTTGTCCATAATTTGGTTCACAAGATAAAATATGTGGTTAGAGTAAAATTGAAAGAAATAAAGTACATAAAATCCAAATGAGTAAATAAAAGGGGAAATCATAGTTCAATCCTTTCGACTCCTCTTTCTTAGAGCTTAGGATTATTCTCCAAATTCTAAATCATCCTTCTCGAAATAAGCGGAGAGTTCAATAAAAAAAATTAAAATCCTCTGAGTAGAATTTCGTGATAATTAAATAACTATTACGTTCATATAACTCAGCACATCGATGTTCTGCTTGTTTGCATAAAAAAGCCAGGTGACAGCTAATTTTTAACTTTTTCTACAGTTTCAAATTGGACCAGCGATGTGTCGAGTGTGGCTCGATCATCTACTTTGACATGGATTTCGACCATATTAAGATACTCTACGAAGGACAACGTTGAGTATAGTAGGCCAACAAGAGGTCAGAGAAAAGAAGCCAATGTTGGAATTTCGGACGAAGGAAGAGAAACCTATGAAAAGAAAGTTGGAAAAAGTTGTGTAAAAATAAGTTGAAATGATTGACAACCGAAAAGTTGGAACGACAAGAATCAGATCATTAAAAGTCACGACTACTCAGGAGATGGTCAGTGCTTCTGCCGCCAGTTTGTCAACGATAAGAACGGGACTATCAAGGACACAAATAAGGAATAAGACCCGGCGCCTCAAGAAAGCTTACGAGCGAGAGGAGAGAAAGAAAGCAAACTCAGAAAATACTGCAGAGGTGAGCCCTCCCCTTGGACGGCAACCCGAGCTCAAACCAAAAGGCTAGTCGACCCCCTGGTGACTCCCCTACTAAACTGGTTGTTCAGTGACTGATTCAGCTCCAAAGTGAGTCTCACGTCACACCACCTCGGACGAGATACAGCTAGAGCACCACCCATTGGCGGATACAACCCTAGAAGGAAAAATTTGGATGTGGACGGTTATCCTAACAAAAAACACAAAGAAAAACTAGCATGTAAAGAAGCCAAGCATTGAAACGATACAGTTTAAAAAAAGACTGTCACTAGCACTCAATTCAATCAAATGGAGAAAAATATATATAAAAATGTCTAAAGAATTTTAAAACCCATTTCAAAGACACTCAACCTCTTAAAATTAATGACAATCAATCCTTACATTTCATTATTCATCAACAACCACCAAGTCTACAATACCGCCTTTGACCTATATAATCGATGAAACTTATTCATATAAAACAATGCTAAAATACTTCAATAACACAGACGAGAATCATCACCTCAGTTAACGATTTTCAAAAGAAATTACTAATGTGCATCCCCCAATAAAACTAAAAATTCAACATTTGGATTGTTCTAAAGGAAAAGTAGTTCTGACCATGTTACTTATAATTAGTTAGTGACTTCAATATCGATAATGTACTAAAGTGTCTTTCCATTACTACCTTTGAAAAGTTGCCACTAAATTGTTTCTCCCATGTTTTGCTCAAAATTATAAACTAGTTAATCAAATTTAAATGTAATTTATAACTCCATTTGCATGTGCCTAAAAGCCTCTAAAAAAATCCTAGCATTGTTGAAGGCTGAGGAAAGAAGAGAGATGGACATTATAAAATTTTAGTAAAAGAATTTCAGCAGATGATGTTGGAGTTACAAATTTGGAGTCATGTATGAATAGAGCTCACTCAAGGTTTAAGAGAAATTTTTTAAATAATCACTGACCCTGCAGCAGCCAAGGATTTTGGCCAAGTGACTTGATTACACAATAGTCATATCAATGCAATAGAATACAATAGAAATCTGTCATTTCAACTTCAACTCAGCCATAAGAATTTGCAAATAAAATAATGAGCTTTTAAATAGTCATTATTCAAAAAAAAATATAAATGCTTCTTGTTACAAACTTAAGTTACTCAATGTAAAGAAAACTACTATACGCGTTAAATAGAAAACCCAAAAAATCGCTGTAATTCTTGCTGAGCCCAATTGCTGTAAATTTCATAAATATTTGGAGGCTAGATTTATCAAAGAGTTACAATTTTCAAAATACTTTGTTAATGCTGTTATGGTTCAAAAATCCAATTTAAAATGGAAGGCGCCTACATATTTTCCTAATATAGACTTAGTCTGCTTCAAAAATAGTTTCCCGCTTGACAAAATTTTTTTAATTTTTTCCCAATTCCCAAAATCAATGCACATATCGACGCTGCAATAAAATTTCAAGCCATGAACGTTCTTGATGCCTTTTCAAGCTATCAAGAAATTAAAATGCATCCAACTAATTATGAGAAACAACTTCTATCATTGTCTATGGTTTGTAACAACATCAAGCCATTCAATCTAAAAAAAGATTATTACAACTTATCAAAGAAGATGGATTAAGTTTTTTGGGAGCAAAATGGGAGAAATTTTCAAATTTAATAACTTACTAGTAAAAAGTAAGACTCAAGCACATATCTCAGACTTAAAAAAATATTCACAATACTAAAAAATATAGCATGGAATCTACTGTAGTGTATCGTTGAAAAATCAGTCTAAGCTATATTGATTACTGTATGATGACTTTGATCATATTTTAAAAAAATCAATTCAAGTCATTATTAATCATCTATTGAGAACGATTTTTTTAAAACATGATCACTCAAAGAGACTTCAAAAATGTCTCGAGTGAAATCGAAAATTTCTTACATACCAAAAATTGCCATCAAATTACAATCATTTTCTACTTTTTTGTCAAACTTTACCTAACTGAAAAAAAGACGGCATTGGCCCTCTATGCTAATGGTGCCCATGGTACACAAGGAGTTTAAGTTGAGATGATACTGAGAAGTCTAACTAAAATGGTACTCACATAGTAAAAATTTACTTCCAAATCACAAGCAATCAGTTAAGTAAAAAAGTTAAATGCACAGTGGAACTAAAATATATAACTATCCATTTACACTCTCAACTTGTTATATGAATACTGTGAATAGACAATATAAGCCAAGAGAAACTTTACGCAAGGATACACATCCAGTGAAAATTTAGGTCGATAAAATTGAATACTATTTTGAGCAAATACCCAGAAGAAAAAAATTTAACTTGCAAACTACCCTCTAAATGAAAATTCTAAAAGGAGATTAACTTTGGCATTATCACGTCCAAGCATTAGAGAAAAAAAATGTAATGAGATTGAATAGAAGGCATCTTAAGCTGGGTGGATCCATCTATTGAATACTTGAAACCTGAAAATTTTGCTGTTGTCAAAGATCAAATGAGATTCAAATTTGAGGTTGTGCAACATTTACTCATTCATGGGGAGATATTTAAGAAATCATTCACTTCCACCAATCTCAGGCGTACTAGGGAAAGTGAAACTGAAGGAATTTTCATGTATGCTCATTCATGAAAATGTATAAGTCATTTAGGTGGACGAATTTTAACCAAAAAATTTTTAAGGCATGAAAACTTTTGGTCGACTCCAAGAAAAAATGAAGAAGAATTTTCCAAATAATACATTCAATGTCAAAATTTTGGTCGGATGTAAGTAATAGCCTTCCTATAAGCTACGAGAAATTCCCAATCATTCACCATTTACTATTTAGAGAATAATAGACTATTTCAACAATTTTCCTCAAAAAAGTAAACAAAGAAGATTTATATATCTTAGAAATGATTGATTATGTCACAAAATAGATTGAGACAAAAGCCCTAACCAAAATCATTGTTGATGTTATTTGCAGCTTGATCTAAATAGACATAATTTGTCAACATTGTATGCCAATGATATAAATCACTAATAATGAGATATCACAGGACCCTTTGATAAACAAACTTATTAATTTGTTTCCAACTTCCATTGGACAAATATATCTGGAGATCACGAAATATTTAAGAAAAAACTATGTAGACTGAAATTTCAAACCTCTTATCACTTGAAACATTTAAAACACTTGCATATGCCAAACACAAGCGGTGTTGCACAAGAATTGAAGCCAACATGTAACCATTGTAGATACATCTCAACAGACCAAGTTTACGATAAAAAATTGGAACCAGTTTTCCATTGGGTTTAGAGGCTCTTGAGCCTGCTGCCAACCATGCAGTAGCGGCTACTACTTCATCCATATGTACTTTCATTGATCTCGACCCACTTACTACAGCAGCTCATCCCATAACTCATAGTTATAACCACAATGATGATGGTGATGTTCTATAAATATATGATGTAAATTAGAGTAATCACAATGTTAATTCCTTGATAGATCAGAGGTTTCATATTAAATTTATCAGGCTGGACAGATATTAGAAAAATTTATCATCACTCTCGTGTTGTCTCCAAATTGTAAGATAGGAATCCAAATGATACTTTTTGTAATTATATTTACCCAGGGATTCAATTCCTTAATCTTTCACATTTCATGTACCTTGCTTACATACTTATATATTTTTCCCAGACAATTATTGTTAATTGCCTTCAATATACTCATTTTATTTTTTCATTAGTACTTACAAGTAGGCATTGATGCAATTATTCAGTTATTATTTTGTTAAGTTTGCTGGGTTCATACATGTAAGATACTTTGAGAGATCTTCTTAAGGTTGTTAGTATAGTTGCTAAACCTAGAATGCTAGTTATCATATGTTCCATCAAACATGTATAATCTTGATCGAAGGCATTGAGGCTTTAACATCTTGAAACTTTAAAAGCTTTCGAGAGTTATAAAATATAATTTTTTCGAGGATGTCTTGATCTTTAACCCCTGAAACTTTCAAGCATGTCCTTTGTAAATATTGGTGAATAAGTATATGATAGCATAGATGTGTTGAACTTTAATATATTGATCTTTCAAGCCCATATTGTGAACCATGAAAGAAAGGAGGTAGTGAAAACTTTACCTTTTTAACTTGTTTTAATTTTTTTTTTAATTAGCGAAAAGATGGTAAATAAAAAGCTTCCACATTGTGGAAAAAAGTGACAAAATTTAGTATTTAATTAAGATCAACTTAAACTGCCTAAATTTAGTGCAAGTCCAATTTTAATGTTAATATTGAATAAAGAAGAGTAACATCAAATGACAAACAGGAAAAATAACAAAGACAAAAAGGAATAAGAAATGAAAGATTGGCTAGATTAACATAAGCAAACAGAGAAATATAGGGTCCTAGGAATCACAACAAACGACAACAATATGCAGGAAAATACTTTTCATTAGTAATAAAAAAAAGAAAAGTGTATAATTTGAAGAAAATAAAACTTAGCAGAATTAGAAGATTAGCTATCCTAACATTAGCAAACAAAGAAATCACAGGGTCCTAGGAATCACAAGATGGAAAACAATTTGCAGCAAAATACTTTTCAAAATTATGTCTTAAAGAGAAGATAAAAGTGAGGAAAATAAAACGTTGCGGGTTTGGAAGACCCACTGGTCTAACATAAACAGAAAGAGAAATCATTTGGCCCTAAGAATAACAAAATAGGATAGCAATATGTAGAAACAAATTAATCAGATACAAAACCTCAGCAGTAGGATCATTATATTTCAACATACATCCAGGAAAATGCATATATCTGGTTTTATATTGGCCTTTTCAAGACTTTGTGCCTGTGAAAAGTTCCTGGGATATCCATCAAGAAGCCAGCCTCTCTCTTTTACATCGGGTAGCGAAAGTCGGGTCATCACCATCTAATATAAAAGAAAACTTCATTAGAATGTTTAAAAGAGGAGATTATGTAAGAGTAAAGCAGGGACCAACACATCAGAAGAAAAATAAATGGAAAGAGAAAGGGTATATACATCTGTTACAATTTCATCTGGGACAAGCATGCCATTATCCATGTATTCTTTTGCTTTATTTCCAATTTCAGTCCCGGATGACACTTCAGCCCTCAATATATCCCCAGTGGAAACGTGCACTAATCCATACTGAAAGAGAGCCATATAGTTATGCAAAGAGAGCTATATCATGGATTCGTGAGAAGGATTTTTGAGGGATAACAATAAAAATTCTTTGAATGTATTTATAAATTGTTGATCACGTAACTGACACACAGAAGCAGTGTGAGATAAATGCATTAAAAGCACAGAAAAAATAAGCATTCATGATAATAGAATATTGCGCTTCCAGAATTCAGAATCTCATTTCACGCAATAAACATTTCGACATGCAGTAAAATAAGAAAGCGAGAGAGGGAGAGAGAGATCATCTCATTATGTTGAGGATAAGAAGAAAAAAAAGGTATTGAAGCATCAATATCACTTAATAAATGGCCCATGCAATTGCAATTTTCCACACTCTGTTTTGCATTTCCGTTCAAAAATTTGAAACTTTTAAGAGAAAAAACTTTCCAGGAAATGATGATCAAAATTCCTTCTTCCAATTAGAGCACATTCGTAGCCTGTCCAAGCCACTTCTCTTATCCAATGTGCAACTTCTAATAGAGCTTCCTTCCAAAATGGTAGAAAGAAGAAACTTGCCTTCTCGACGATCATTCGACACTGAGTTCCTTTCCCCGACGCCGGGGCGCCCAATATCATCACCTTCAATGGCTGGCCTGCCGCACAGTCCACCCTCAGAACCTGCTAACGATTGCTAATGTAAGAAACCCCGTTTTATTTTTCAAAAAGAAAAAAAAAAAGTTAAGAAATCATTGATAGCTTGCAACCTTCTGCTTTTCCGGTGTTCTCCTCCGAGGATTCTGATGATAGAGGGGAAGGGGGTGACAGTTGCAAGATTTTGAAAGGGGGGAGTGAGTGGAGGGACAGAAGACCGGGAAATGGAAAGAAAACGACGTGGCTCGTAGAGGGAAAGATGACATGACAGCTAATTCGCAGTGACCACCGGAGATCGCCGCCGTCGACGCCACCTGATGTAAAGCCATTCTCTCTCTCCCTCTCCCGCTCTCGACTCAACTGTCCAGATTACCATGAGAGGAGGATAACAGATTAATTGGACACCATTCGTTGTTGCTGGTGCCGCTTTCGTTTTGACTCGAGAATTCGAAGCTCAGAAATTGTGGACGGGAAGGTTATTTTTAAATTATTTTTGGTTTATTTTTAATAATTTTGAAATAATTTAAAATTATATATTGTGGGTTATTTTTGAGTTATTTTAGCCCAAAAATAATCTGAAAATAACTCAAAAATAACCTTCGCGGCTCGTTGAGCTACGCAAGGAGTCTTACAAAAAAATTAGGTGAGAATTTGGCCTAATACGAGAGAAATATTTGCGGGCTTAATATACTAAAGCACTTGACTTAATTTAATTTTACGTGCGTACTCTATTAATCTCGTAATACTCTCATAATAATTTAAGAATAAAATTAAAATAGAACCTGCAAAGATTATTAAAAGGTTATTAGGATTATAAGTCATTGGAATTAATACTTCAATAAACTCCTAATAACCCCTAATAATCGTGAAGCGGAGGTTATTATGAGGTTATTACGCACACAACTTTGCATGTGTCAAATATTTCCCATAGTACGGGCTACGAACGATTTTTGAAGGTCTATATAAAAGCATTAATATTTTGGGTTGATGGATGTAACAACAATATAAAAATTACAAATTTGAAATCCTAAATTTTAATTTTACAAAAAAGGAACTACAAACTCCTCGTTTTACCTCATTGGTACTTCGTTTCTCCGTTTATTGGTCTTGTCGATCCATGCTTCAGGAACAAAACTCCAGCTGATTAGAGGTGCTAGTTTTTCTGAAACCCCCATCTTTCTCCTCCTCCACTCTGCTGGACCTAAGGTTGGAAGGCAATGAATTAGTCGCGTCTTCTTCAGACCTTTGAAACCCTCATCTTTCTCCTCTTCTACTCCCCTTCACTGTCACTTGAAAGCATTGAGAAGGTAACCCTCGTATTTCTTCCTCCGCTCCCATCTTTTTTGATTTTCTATTTTTGTTGGGCAACGAATTGATGGCAGCTTCTACAGACCTCCAAAACTCCCATCTTTCTCATCCTCCACTCCCCTCTGATGCTACCTGAAAGCACTGAGGATGTTAACCCTCATGTTTCTTGCTCCGCTCCCTTCTTTTTCTTAACTTCTATTTTTATTAGGTTTGACTTCAGGTTTAATTTTGTTGTTCTTCTATTGCACTACACATCCTCGTAATATCTATAATGTGATTGATGCTATAAGACTTTGTGCTTCCTTCACGGAACATTTTCTGCATTTCACTTATGTTAATAGAATTTTTTACTTTTTTTCCTTAAATCAAATTAATAGCTCTTCGTTTCTCATCATTAAAATGGTAGAACAGGTATAATTTAAAATTAAGGATCAGTAAGTTAAACTTAAGAGCGTTGTTAATGGATGTCAGGCATAAGCAGCATTGTAATTTCTTATGCCTAGCAGGATAATCCTTTTGTGTGGATTATTTTTTCTATGAGTAAGTATAGATTAGTATGAACTAGGTTTGGTTATGACGATTTGTAAAATGTATTTTGTTGTTCTGTGAGCATGTAATTTAGCAGGGATTACTCATCTAAATATGAGGTTCAAAAGTTATGTTCTTTGATCTTCTCTTTTATTATGTTTTAATCTAGTAGGAAATAGAAAAGCTGATATCATGATGGAATCTGTGGCAGCCAAGAAGTGTATTAGTCATACTGATTATCAACTTTTAAGAGGGGTATAACATCAAGTAATTTCAGGGTTTCTCAATTCGAGCTTATTGTGGAAGCCTAAGAATTGCGGCAGGCACCCAGGAAGTTCTATGTTTTGGATTTATGGTACATGAATAACCGATAGAGCTGTTTTGATGATAAATTTTTCCTACTTGTATTCATTTAAGGATTTCCTTTTTCATTACCTATTTCATTATAGGGTTGAGCCTCCTTTAAGTATCTACCTATGGTTGATGATCATCTTCCATTAAAATTTTGTGCTTGAATAATGAAGAACTTATTCCTTAAATGTCGGTTGTGCTCTAATCAATTTTTTTCAAAAATTTCTCAAAACTCACATTAACTTTGTCTCTTGTTAATAAAACAGTTCATAGGAAATATATAATCAATGTTGAAGATTTTCCTAAAAAAATATATTTTAGATGTTTAGATAGAACCTTAAGTTCAATTTTAGGGGCCTCAACTATTAGAGGTGATAAAGTTGTAGTTAAGGTGTATAGAGGTTTAAACCTATCCTTAATCACTCTAGGAATGACATCTAATAATAGAGGAAATTCTTTTTTGGAAGTTTCAAAACTATCCTCAATTAAACTTTACTTTATTTGGTTCATTTCTTTGATTTTATTAAAATGGCTTCTAATTTAGCCATCCACCAAGTCTACTCTAAAGCATTTATCAACAAAATGATCATAGGGAAACTTCATTAATTTTAAAATATTAAATGTCACATATTGATCATTAACATCATAATAAGTTCCCATTTATGAACCTTATTATTATATTTTTAGTGGCAAGGAAAGGTCCACCAAATATGTTAAGGTTCTCTTTATCTTAATTAATGTCTAATACAATAAAGTCTGTAGGGAAGATAAATTTATTTGTCTTTACTAGAAAATCGTATATAACCCCGTAGGATATGTCAACGACTGATTAGCTACTAAAGGTCAAAATGGTAGGTTGAACCTCTCATAGTCCTTACTTATTAAAGATGAATAATGACATAAGATTGATGCTAGCACTTAGGTTAAATAATACTTTTCTAAGGAACTTCTCTCCTGTAGTGTAAGGAATAGTGAAACTACTCCGATCCTTCAGTTTTTATGAAAGTTTTTTTAGGATATCATTGCACTCATCAGGCAAGGCCTTAGTCTCATAATCACAAGTCTACATTTCTTATTAATGATATCCTTCATGAACTTAACATGAACATACATCTATTCTAGAGCTTGTGTAAATATGATGTTAATTATTTGGAACACTTCTAGAAGCCTAAAAAAGTTGGACCAACTCATGTTCTTGAAGTGCCTAAGGGAAAGGTGGTGGTGGTCTCCCAAGTTCTTTCCTAGAAGTTGTGGAAAGTTTTGTTTAGATTTCATTAAATCTGTCAAGATCAAGGTCTTCTATGTTAGTCTCTTATCTATTCTCCTCCATCTTTCGCTCTGAGCTTAATGACTTTACATTGCTCAATTCCTTTATCTTTTGGATTCACTTCGATGTTACTTATTAATGTCTCTTAAGGTCTAATATTCAAAAAAATTACAAATAACTCATAATCGATTCTCTACTTTTTTTAATGTATCTAGCTTCGTTTTTAAATTAATTATCCATTTTTAACACTAATTCTTTCAATGGTATTTTTTTATCCTTAAATTATGAATTAGAAGTGAGTCTTTGTAGGTAAGTGGGCCTCGGGTTTGAGAAATCATTTCCCTAATTACTCAAGTTGATTAAGGTGTTATGTTGAATATTGCCCTAGTTAGTGTTTCTTTCATTTTGGTTATTATTCAAGTAAAATTTTAAGTGGTTTTTTTAACCATGACTATAGATATTTAAATAGAGGTTGTTGAGTCTATTGTTAATGGCATTCATTCACTAAATTGATACAATATTAAGATCTTCTAATTGTCCATAAGTACTTCATTATTTATTAGTGGCCCTAGAGAATCAGATATTGTGAGGGTGATCCCAATCCATTGTGTCCTAAAGAATCATGGATTAATTGTAGTTGAAAATGATACGGATGAACTAATACTTATAAGAAATGTCACTGGATGACAGATTTTTATATATTACCCGAAGTTGAATAAAGATACTATGAAAGATCATTTTCTCTTATCTTTCCATAACCAAATGCTAGACAGATTGGATGGATATCTTAACTATTGCCCCTTACATGGATATTCAAAATATCACCTAAGTCTTATAAAATTGGAGGCTAGGATAAGACTGCTTTCATTAGTCCATATGGAACATTTGTCTTTAAGAGAATGTCATTTAATTAATGCAATTTTGCTGCAACTATTCAAAGGTGCATGCTGGACATTTTCATTACATTTTTTAGGAGGGCACTGAAGTATTTATGGATGATTTCTTTGTGTCTAACAAATCATTTGATTATTTTTTTGAACATCTTATAAATGTTTTGCAATGTTGTGAGGATTAAAAGTTGGTGATAAAAGTTTAATAAGTGTTATTTCATAACTGAAGGTTTTGACTTAAGATATAAAATCTATAAGAAAGCTAAGGAGATAAATCATGTAAAAATTCAAGTTATAGAAAATTTGCTTAGAATTATACATGTCTATGGGATTAGAAGCTTTTTAGAGCAAGTTGGATTTTATAGAAGATATTATAAAGACTAGTCCAACATTATTATACTTTTCTGTCACCTATTGGAAAATGAAGTTCCCTTTTATTTTGATGACAAGCATGTCACGAGTGTAAGGTATCCACCTGCATGACTCAGGGTAGTCTATGGCATGTCCGCAACATACGGTAGTCCAGACACCCACCCAGGACCTTTCGACGCGTGTTGAGGAGCACGTAGTCAAGGTCATTCTGCTACGTTTTGATTTTCTCTTAGGTGGAAGTCGGTCGACATTTCGCACCTTGGATGGTTTTGGTTGGGCCAACATGTGTTATGCGTCGCGTCACGGGCAAAATTGACTAGAATTAGCCTGATCGTCAACGAGCTTTTTCAGAAGACCCCAGATGACAAAAGAGACCACACCAACGAGTCCAGAATGACGATTTTGCCCGAGAAGGACACATGTATTATCAGGGTTTCGAGCACGTTAAAAAATTACGCAAATTGAGAAATTTAAAAAATAAATAACATTATTATTACAAATAAATAAGTTTTAAATTACTAAACCCCTAAATAACTCACGCGTCTCTCTCTCTCTCTCTCTCTCTCTCTCTCTCTCTCTCTCTCTCTCTCTCTCTCTTATCTTCTTATCTTCTCCGATGGCTGCAGCCCCCCACTCCTATTCGCGAACCCTGTCGCCCCAGCACCGCAATCCGCTCCGGAACCGCCGACCGACACTCCCTCCTGCCGGCGACCGAGCAGCACACCGACCCCCTCCATTCTTTTCTCTCGAGAAGCCTTCACTCCAGCGCTCGTGAAGCTTGCCCCGGCTCTCTCGCATCCGGTCTCCCTCCAACCTCGCCGAACTGTCCTCTTCACCGGCGAGACCCGACGCCGCCCCTGTCACCGGAGTTTCTCACTCACTGGAATTCCCCCTAGCAGCCGGTTGAGCCCAACGCCGCCACCTTTCTCTTCCTTTCGGCCAATTCAGCGTTCCTCGCCGAGCTTCCGCGTCGACAGGGACCTCTTCTGTAGCTGACACCGCCGCCTCCAACATCCCTCCTCCAGCAATCTGCGAGCCTTCCGGCTCCTCTACCCTTCTATATATATATATATATATGTGTAAAGAGA
>JXCR01149141.1:106996-125790 GCA_002079205.1 Phalaenopsis hybrid cultivar
GTCGTAGATACTCTTATCATGTCAGCATAGAAAAGTAATACACGTAATAGACTTATCTTCAAATTCTTTACTTATAATAGAAAGGATAACCTGCATATACAACCTCAATGTTAGTTATTGATGATGAAAATATTAACAATATTTTGTTATTCAAATATATGGCATTTACTCAAACAAAAAAAATTATCTTGTGAATGTTAGATATTATATACAATGATTTATAATCATTTTTAGATACAAAATATAATATTCCTGATTTTAAGATAATTGGTCAATTAGTGTATGCGACATATTTTTTTATTTAAAAGGGAAGCTCTTCATTACATTATATAATTAGGATGACCTTCAAGTTGATTATCTTATGTGCATGCCAACATATTTTTTTAAAAAGAAAATAAATATGTGACTTTCATGATGACATTACATGACTATATACATCGGCATGCCTCTCAAGATGACCCACAATTCAATGTTGGTGATAAATATCAATCATACATACCAGCTAAAGAGTATAACAATTTATTTGAGAAATTAATGTTAGATCTTGAAGAATTTGAAGTATACTGCGAGGCACAAAATGAAAATGGTGCTGAGAAAATGATAAATTTATAAAAAAAAAATTCCCAAATGTAATGGTTTATGTGAGAAATTGGATTGTTTGATATATGCAAGCCTATTATATTTCTTTAATTATTCAAATTATAGTTTTGATGTAATTATGATAGCTCGTGTAAACTCTTTAAATATTATTCAAATTATTGAAATTTATTTATTTTTTTTCATTGTAAGCATTGATTGATGAACAGCTAACTCCTAAGGATTTTAAGTTTGATTCCTGATTTACCAAACTTTTCATATTGTTTGCAGCCTTAAGAGATGTATACTTATTTAGACACTTTGATTAATGATTGAATATGATTATGAAAGTTCTTTTTGAGATATGAAATTTTATTTAATTTAAAATATTTAATTATATCAATATTAACAATAGTTTTATTCAATATCTTCTCCTTTTATAATAACAGCATAATAACACTAAGTCATAGAATTATATGTGATATTTATTTCTTTTATTTTTATATTTAAAAATTGAATAAATTTGAATTAAATTTATTAAAATGGCTATCTATAGTTTAATATTTTATATAAAAATATATGTGTGCACTTCATTTTATTTGAAATTTTAATAGCCAAATTTATGCATTGCAATATATATGGGGCATTAATAGAATTTGGCCTTTTATGGTTACAATAAAATGATTTAACTGCTGAATTTTTCAATCAACAGATATTGTTTTAACAACAGAAACTTAAAAAAAACAATTTATGCAGCAGCTTCACAACCTTGAGAGCTGCAGCCGTCCCAATTTGACCTAAAAATTGATATTAGGATGCCAAAAAAAAAACAATGATCATGACAATAATATAATTGTGTTTCTTAAAGTAATGCGGCAAAAAAGCTGTTCAAAAATCATCCGAAGAAGAAAATAACTTCATGAAGTTCCACCACAAACAAGAAACAAAGAAGGAACAAACCAGGCTTCAAAATCTTTTTCTACACTCACCGACAAAGCACGACCATCCACATATCGGAATCAAAAAATGGCTCGGAGCAGAGCAGCCTTCAAAGACTATCTTCGTCTAGTTCACCTGTCCCAGCCGGCCTTCCAAAATGGAGGTTCAGTTCGTCGATCGCAGCAGTCCAACTAATTTTAGACTGCTAAAACTTAATACAGCTAAACAATTTCAAAACTGCTCGGATTTTATGGTTCAGCCTTCAAAATGAATATTGTCGATGAGCGAAACACAGAGTTACCGCATAGAGTGTCAATCACGCCGAATTCGTTCCGAATGTCTTGTTAATGACCCCCGTCTTGCCACAATGCTAGCAGAGAGCGGGCGGCGCGGTGTACGGGATCCTGCAATCACATTGCAATTACTTCTTTCTGATTATAGTTCTTATGCTTCGTTCCGACTCCTGACTCGAGCTAGGTTTCCAATCCTTTGTGATCGCCCGCATTCAGCTAACGAGAGTAAAGAAAAACGGATCGTCGGTGTATAAGAAGCGCCCATTGAATACGAAAAAAACCCTATCGTCGGAGGAAGCAGCGTCGTCAGGTGGGAGATGGCTCGTAAATCTCGAGAAGTGGGAGCGAGAGAGATGCAAGCTCCGAAAGGACGAGAAGGGCGACGGTGCTATAGCGGGAGAAAACATATTAAGCACCTACAAAAATCACCTCACGATATCGAGTGATGCAAGAAAAAAAAAAACGTCGCAGTAATACGAAAAATATTTCTCTCATGTTATTCATGTGTTATTGTGTGTTATTCATGTGTTATTGTATCATGAGAATATTCCTGGTGTTATAATAACACAATAACACATGAATAACACACAATAACACAAGAATAACACGGGAGAGAATATTCTCTCGTGTTACTGTGCTGTTTTTTCTCTGTCGGGAATATTTCCCGTGTTATTCAAGTGTTATTGTGTGTTATTCATGTGTTATTGTATCCTGAGAATATTCTTGGTGTTATAATAACACAATAACACATCAATAACATATGAATAACACGCAATAACACATGAATAACGCGCAATAACACATGAATAATACATGAGAGAATATTCCCCGTGTTACTGCGCCATTTTTTTTGCTCTGCCGCGCGAGATGTCGTGGCGTGTTTTTATTGGCTACGCACATTATTTTTACGTATCTAGTACTGATGTAATATTTCTTCGTAGCGGGAAGCCTAAAAAAAATCCTAACTTTCCTGATTATAATAATTAAAATTATTTATAATTAAAATTATATTATTGACAAATTTCAAAAAGATTTAAAAAATTAATGATTTTATGTTTATTTAGTTTAAAATTATGCAATTAATTTTGAAATTATTAATCATGGTTAAAATTTTTACATAAAAAATTAAATGATATATGATCAATTTGTAATAGTTTTGAAAAATAATATAATAAGATTCGAATGTGGAGATATGTCCCCTAAGTATAAATATATAAAATCAACATAAAATATGTGAGGCAGTTAGCTATTAATATTTTTATAGATGTCCTTATAAAAAAATAGGGAAGTTAATATGTCTGTCACATATTTCTTATGCATACACGTGTTTTAGGGGACTGTTTGGGGCAACTTATAGGGTTTGGCGATGTTTTGAAAACACGCCGTCCCGTTTAAATAGCGCGTTCGGTTGGACGTTTTGGTGCCGCTCCATTTTACTATCGCAATTTCCTTAATNAAATTTGTAATAGTTTTGAAAAATAATGTAATAAGATTCGAATGTGGAGATATGGCCCCTAAGTATAAATATATAAAATCAACATAAAATATGTGAGGTAGTTAGCTATTAATATTTTTAGAGATGTCCTTATAAAAAAATAGGGAAGTTAATATGTCTGTCACATATTTCTTATGCATACACGTGTTTTAGGGGTCTGTTTGGGGCAACTTATAGGGTTTGGCGATGTTTTGAAAACACATCGTCCCGTTTAAATAGCGCGTTCGGTTGGACGTTTTGGTGCCGCTCCATTTTACTATCGCAATTTCCTTAATACCTCCGCAATCCGGCCTGGAGCAGCGTCCCGCGTATGCTTTCGCTTTTTGAATAAGAATTCATGTGGTGCCCTTCCCAGCTCTCCCTCGCCCCCGCCCTTTCGAGACTCTGCTCCTTCACTAACGAAGAGATCGGGGCATATGANGGTTAGCTATTAATATTTTTAGAGATGTCCTTATAAAAAAATAGGGAAGTTAATATGTCTCTCACATATTTCTTATGTATACACGTGTTTTAGGACCAGTTTGGGACAACTTATAGAGTTTGGCGATGTTTTAAAAACACGTCGTCCTGTTCGGTTGGACGTTTGGGTGCCGCTTCATCTTGCTATCGCAGTTTTCTTAATACCTCTGCAATGTGGCCTCGAGCAGCGTCCCGCGTATGCTTTTGCTTTTAGGGTAAGAATTCATGTGGTGCCCTTCCCAGCTCTCCCTCGCCCTCGCCCTTTCAAGACTCTGCTCCTTCACTAACGAAGAGATCGGGGCATATGAGGTGTATATTTTTTACCTCACACTCTCACCCTACCTAATATCACACTCCTTCATTCCTGAGAGTGATGGTTTCCCTATCCTCATTTGTTTTATGAATAAAACTATTTCTATGTAAAGTGCTCAAGGAAATCAATTTTTTCTTCAAATCTGGAATATATCTGACATCACATAATGTTCTGACAGTGTCATTATAGAAATTGATCATGACATAACTAATACCAACAATATTGCAACATCTATCATCACCTGAACAGACAAAGACAGAATTAGATGACCTGTATGAAGTAAATCACTCATTGTTAGGTGTTATGTGATAAGAGTATCCCGAATCAATAATCCATGTATGTATGAACTGAGTTGATGAAACTAAAAGCATACCCCCATCACTGCATTTTGAATTGTCACTTTGTGTCACATTTACAAACATTGATGATACATCATGCTTCTCTTTAGTCAATTTCTTGAGCTTTGGACAATCTCTCTTCATATGGCGTGAATCATTGCACTTGTAGCAATGAATCGTCTTTCTGTTGTTAGACATTGATCTGGAATTTTGTATTCCAGAACCTGCCATCTCTTTCTTACTTCCACGACCTTGATTACCCTTATATATAAAATTCTTGTGTACAATATGTAATTACAAAATTAAGCTTATACAGTATCGTAGAGGCGTTGCCCCCCTCACCCACGACCCATATAACTATACTTCCCATATTGGACAGTTGCTTCCGCCCCACTCCGCTCCGCTGGCTTGCTCTGTTCCGCTCCAGCATCTGTCTCTATCTGGTATATGAGGCATACCTAACACTAATTGAACACTTTCTATTTTATGACTTCTGTTAATTTATTTTTCAAAAATTTTTTTTTAGTAATTTCTCTTTTTTTAGTGCAAAGTTTCAATAACTTTGTATTTGATGCCATTTAAATTAATAAAAAAGTAAGGTGGCACACATAAACTTAAATTTTAAATATTTTTTCCTCTTATATCTATATATGCAATTACCCTGCTCATACAAAAAATACAGTATGATTTATCTTATTATTACGCATGACATAAATATCTCAATCTAATTATTATAAATCTTGTTGTTTGCTATGTGATTTGTTTGTTTGTTTGTGTTTCAGAATTTTTTTATTTTAGGAAAAATGTTGATTGATATATTTATTTTTTAAAATAAAATATATGATTTACCCATTGAAAGTCTAAATTTTCATATTTATATTCATATTATTTAAAATTTTAACATACTATAAAGAAAAGTGCAATTATTAACATCCTAAAAGTGAAAAATAAATTTTTATGTATAAATTTTGATGCGTCGGCAACAACAATTATCATTTGATATGAATCTCGAGATGAAATGCACTAAGTTCTAAGCATTTTTTTAGCAAAAAATATTCAAATTCTAATTAGAAATCATTGAGTAATCATATTTGAGCAAACTTACAGTTAAACCGATCGACTCGATGAGAGGAACGTAATGCCACCAAATTAATACAATTTGAGTCTAATCACGCGTGAATCAAGTTATTAAACTAATTTTAAAAACTTTAGATGACTAGTTTGATGCCAGTATGGATTCTAAATCAGAAAGCTTATAGTCAAATTGAAGGTTTCAACGAGACAAATCTAAAGAGCTCAAGATCACGATTCTGACATCATTAAAGCATTTTAATGTCCACAAAACACCGTCTGCTCAGCGAATCTTTTTCGGTCGTCTGATGGAGGGGTATAAAAGTCTTCTTTATTTAGAGGCACCAATCACACTCCATAAATAGAGTCATGCTTCTTTGATCAAATGGGACTCTGACCTTGAACCGGAAGAAGAGTTGGAGGCGTTGAATTATAGTGTGGTTCCATATCAAAGACACAACAAACACTTCACGCTCTTACAACCACGAACCCCCGTTGACCATAGCTCGCTAACCGTTTTCGACCACCATCAATTGCCCTACTCGTCGCAACAAGACCCCCCCGTGAAGTCACAACGTACAGTACAAAATCCCAACGTACGTTGTTGAGTAACGAA
The DNA here is from genome assembly GCA_002079205.1 of Phalaenopsis hybrid cultivar. Classification (NCBI taxonomy): domain Eukaryota; kingdom Viridiplantae; phylum Streptophyta; class Magnoliopsida; order Asparagales; family Orchidaceae; genus Phalaenopsis; species Phalaenopsis hybrid cultivar. The sequence goes on from JXCR01149141.1 coordinate 113,097, forward strand.
GTATGCGGTGAAAGAGTACATCATTCGATAATATATACAAAAATTGTGGAGTTGTTTATTGATTGTCGAAAAACAAAACATGTGCAATGAAATACTAAATCCTTGATAACTACTCCAATCACTCCTAAACCTCGTGCAATAAACATTACACATACAAAAATTGTGTAGTTGTTTCTTGTTTGTCGAACAAAACATGCATGTGTATTCATTAATTCATAGTTGATCATTCTGATTGTGTTAGGCCCGTGATTTTTTTCCCTTTTCGAACTTTTCATGTAAAACTGTTGATTTATCTACATATTGCTTATATTATTTGAGTGCGTGCTGAACTTTCTGACAACTTTAACATGTTAAACAATAACCCACCACTGCGAATCTTCCGATACCGCATCAAGTTAATAAAACAAAATTAGTATCATATAAATATAAAAAAATTATGTAACATGCATGTTGATTTAGGGTCTGTTTGGGGCAGCTACAACTTATTTAGTTTATCCTAATAATCTGTTGATAAACAATTTATCCTGATAATCTGGCAAGTTGTTTGGTTTGTGCATTTCAAAAACAACTCGTTCGGGATTAATGACTATTTTGTTTCTGGATAAGTTGTTTAGTTGTTTGGTTTGTGTGTTTTGAAAACAACTTATTTGAATATTTTTTTAGTTAAATGAGCGATCTGTCACGCATAAGTTGTAATTTTTTAATGCTAGCAAAATAAGCAAAATTGTGAAAACAAGATTGTGAAGATTGCTCATACTCGTGGAGGTAAGTTTTTAGCACCTGGATTTCAAAGCATATAATCATTTCTCCTTAACATGCTAAAAATTACATGTTAGCAGTTTGTAAGCAACAAGATGTCATATCCATGATGAAGCTTGAAGCATGTCAACGTTAGCTTATACATTTCACAGTTGATCGTTTAGTATTTTGTCTATGAATGTTAATTGCCCTTTGTTTGCCAAGCATATGCAATCAATTGAGCATGGATTACTTTTGCAGCTGCAGTTTCCTTGTCTGCATCCTTTTCTGTAATGTTTAGTCATCGATATTGAGGTGTAAAAGCTAACAAAAGCTTACAGCTTATTCTGCTAAGTATTGGACTGTAGAGAAGTAGAAGTTGAGGTTAATTCGTATTCTTTATAATAATTTTGTGAACCTCCCACCGTTCCAAGTCTCACAATGAGGGTAGGAACCATGACAATCCAAAGAGAAACATGAACCATAGCTCGTCCAACCATCTAAAAACTTATTCCTATATTGACCACTACATATATAACAAATTTTCATCTAAATTTTTTTTCATATTTTTACAATGCCACAAATGTTCACAAGAACAAAATTTTAATTGAGCAGCTCGTTTAACCACATCAAGTAAGAGCATCAGCTTATCTTTCAAGCCATTGAGGATGAGCACTCCTGTAAGAAGTAAACAAAGAAATGTTTCCCTATGCATCAAACCAACAACACAAAAAATACCACTATTCATATCACATAGCACTAGCTACCCATAAGGAGGGCCATCCAAGATGCTATTCCAATCATCAAAAGTAAATCAAATTGATTTATTAACAAAAGTTAGGGCATGACATGCATTAAATTTCCTCTTTTCCTATATTTTTTGATAAAACTTCTCACTGGCAAAAAACAATCAAAATTAAACTAAAAAAATAAAACTACAAAATATCACATATAAAAAAAGTAACCATACAAAATCTGGTGATGGAAATAATTAATAGGATAAAAAAACTAGAAATAAAAAATAAAAAAATCTCAGTATCCTTCACCTCACAACCAATCTCACAAATTCATCAAAATATTTTTTGTCTTTATTTCTTGCCACTCTAAAGAGAGATGCAGATAGAAAAAAACTCCTAAAAAATAAAAATAAAAATAAGCCCATTTTCTCCTCCACATCCAACTCAACCTAAAACCACAAGAAGCACCGACATCCTTTTTCGCTAGACTAGCCGTCGGCTCNTGCATTAAATTTTCCCTTTCCCTATATTTTTTGATAAAACTTCTCACTGGCAAAAAACGATCAAAATTAAACTAAAAAAATAAAACTACAAAATATCACATATAAAAGAAGCAACCATACAANTAAGATGCTATTCCAATCATCAAAAGTAAATCAAATTGATTTATTAACAGAAGTTAGGGCATGACAAGCATTAAATTTTCCCTTTCCCCATATTTTTTGATAAAACTTCTCACTGACAAAAAACGATCAAAATTAAACTAAAAAAATAAAACTACAAAATATCACATATAAAAGAAGCAACCATACAAAATCTGGTGATGGAAATAATTAATAGGATAAAAAACTAGAAATAAAAAATAAAAAAATCTCACAATCCTTCACCTCACAACCAATCTCACAAATTCATCAAAATATTTTTTGTCTTTATTTCTTTCCACACTAAACATAGATGCAGATAGAAAAAAACTCCTAAAAAATAAAAATAAAAATAAGCCCATTTTCCCCTCCACATCCAACTCAACCTAAAACCACAAGAAGCACCGACATCCTTTTTCGCTAGACTAGCCGTCGGCTCATCCGTCGCCGCCGCCGCCTCCGCCTCCTTCTTCTTCTGGCTCGGCGTGGACGGCTCCCGTGCAAGAGCTTCCGCCGACGCCTCAGATCCAAAAATAGCCAGCGGTAGTAGAACCTTATCAAGCGACAGAGTGTTTCGATGTGCTGAATTGGATCAGAGAGAGAGAGAGTTCGATTCGTCGCTTGCGATATTAGGGCATGAGCAATGAGGGGCATTGGTCGTCTTTCGACAATATGTAACACGGCGCGTTTAATACAAAAATGAGAATGAAGTTTTAGAAAAAGCTATAAAAATGATATTTTTTAAGGGATTATGGAGTTTTGAAAATGGGACCGCTGTAAATAAACTCTCCCAAAAACAACCTTAATTTCCCAAATTATTAATGAAAAATAGCTCCATACCATCACGANCCAAAAATAGCCAGCGGTAGTAGAACCTTAACAAGCGACAAAGTGTTTCGATGTGCTGAATTGGATCAGAGAGGGAGAGTTCGATTCGTCGCTTGCGATATTAGGGCATGAGGGGCATTGATCGTCTTTCGACAATATGAAACACGGCGAGTTTAATACAAAAATGAGAATGCAGTTTTAGAAAAAGCTATAAAAATGAGATTTTTTAAGGGATGATGGAGTTTTGAAAATGGGACCGCTGTAAATAAACTCTCCCAAAAACAACGTTAATTTCCCAAATTATTAATGAAAAATAGCTCCATACCATCACGACCAAGCCGCACAGCTCTGTAAACCGGTCCATGAGAACGAAGTTTCTATACTGCCGGAACGACCATCCCGTAAAACCCTTAAAACCCTTAAAACCCTCGTTCTCCATTCTTGTTGCTGCATCTCTGCAGCATGTGGATGAGGTCACTCTCTTCAGCTGCCGTGGCGGCTGCACGCCGGTGCTCCATGNACAAGCTCTTGCTCTGCACCTCCTAAGTTCAGTACTCACCCACTATTCAACATTGTCTGACCGACCTCCATGATCTTCGGAAGGGACTTCGGCCTGCGCACTACTCTCTCTGACAGCTCGGTCTAAATTNGCAAGCTCTTGCTCTGCACCTCCTAAGTTCAGTACTCACCCACTATTCAACATTGTTTGACCGACCTCCATGATCTTCGGAAGGGACTTCGGCCTGCGCACTACTCTCTCTGACAGCTCGGTCTAAATTCCTCAGGTGTCGCAACAAGAGCCGACCAAAAATTTCTTCTTCAAGTCCTTTATTTTATTCTTTACTCTCAGCAAGTGGAGCTCTTTGCACGTCGAGAACATGACAAATCCCTCCCTATCGACCTTGAACAGAAAGAAATGTGTGAATAGCTCGATCGACCAAGAGATGCGCTCCCGACGACAGTAGAAGACGAAGCTCATCACAATATACCTTTGTTCCCTCGAGCGAAGGAGGGACCTGATCTCCGGAGGATGAAATTGGCTCCTTTNCCCTATCGACCTTGAACAAAAAGAAATGTGTGAATAGCTTGATCGACCAAGAGATGCGCTCCCGACGACAGTAGAGGACGAAGGTCATCACAATATACCTTTGTTCCCTCGAGCGAAGGAGGGACCTGATCTCCGGAGGATGAAATTGGCTCCTTTGACAAGGAGCTGGAAGTGGTAGAAAGGGTGTCCTTGCTAGCCTTGTCCCTCTCAGACTAGAGAACGAATGAAGGACCCCCGACATGGGAATCCATCAGAGCAATAATGGTCGGTGCGCCTTAGTCTGCGCGTCAGCTGTAGATTAGGAGGGGGCTGCAACTAAAATCTCTTCCGGAGCTCCCTCAGAAGCAGACATTCATCTGTCAACTTTCCCTGCATCAACAAGATGTGAAGCACGTTTTCAAGGAATAATAGGGACCTTGATAGTCACTGCGTCTTGAATGACAATAGTAGTTTCATACACAGAGAAGATATTCTTAGAGGTCGCATCGCAAGGAAGAAAATCCTCATCTTCTCCAGANAAAGCAGACATTCATCTGTCAACTTTCCCTGCATCAACAAGATGTGAAGCACATTTTCAAGGAATAATAGGGACCTTGATAGTCACTGTGTCTTGAATGACAACAGTAGTTTCATACACAGAGAAGATATTCTTAGAGGTCGCATCGCAAGGAAGAAAATCCTCATCTTCTCCAGAGTTACCTGGTGTCGCAGGACCCTTTTGCTTCTGAAGTTTAATGATGAGCTTCTCCTTCACTGCCTCGGCTCAGATATGCATGTTGGCATCAAAGAGGCACCACAGTTCCTTGGTCATCTTGTTTAACAGCACACAGATAACTTGCATAGGTCAGTCAACTCGTGAAGTGCTCCCAGCTCGCGCAATACCTCGTCCAACTCGTTCCGCAAAAGTGGCGACCTCCACCTGCAAGGTTGCTACCTCTGAGCCTTGGGTTGTCAGAGGTGCGGGTAACTCCNGAGAGGCACCACAGTTCCTTGGTCATCTTGTTTAACAGCACACGGATAACTTGCATAGGTCAGTCAACTCGTGAAGTGCTCCCAGCTCGTGCAATACCTCGTCCAACTCGTTCTGCAAAAGTGGCGACCTCCACCTGCAAGGTTGCTACCTCTGAGCCTTGGGTTGTCAGAGGTGCGGGTAACTCCTGAAGTAGACCTAAGACTGACCCTCTGGTCGCCCTTACCGAGGGGTCGACCACGTCTGAACGAAATCCCACAAACTCGGAATGGAGCTGTCGCCAGTCATACGGAGCCTGGTGAGAAGTCGACAGAAAGGGACCAAGCGAAAACATAGGGTCGAGTTGCGGGCCCTTCACCGGTCAAGATTGAGTGTACAACAACCCCCTGAGGCTCGGCCACAACATTGGGGCTGACTCAATTGCATCCTTTGACGGTCCTCCATCTAAGCATCCTTTGACGGTCCTCCATCTAAGCATCCTTTAGAACCAATGGACTCGTTTGCATCAATATCGTGAATAAACAAATAAATANTGGTCCTCCATCTAAGCATCCTTTAGAACCAATGGACTCGTTTGCATCAATATCGTGAATAAACAAATAAATAACATTTTTTACATGCCAATAAACCTATCAATCAAAGAAAATGGTGTGTAAAGGCTTCTCTCCCCCTCGTACCAAGGCACCTTCACATTCTTGCAGCAGCAGCTAAAGAAAGATGTTGATCACTGCTCCCTTCGATAGGGCCGTCAATTTGGCTCGTTGTTCGTGAACAGCTCGTGTTCGGCTCGTTAAGCAGCTCGTGTTCGGCTCGTTCGTTNCATCAAAGAAAATGGTGTGTAAAGGCTTCTCTCCCCCTCATACCAAGGCACCTCCACATTCTTGCAGCAGCAGCTAAAGAAAGATGTTGATCACTGCTCCCTTCGACCTCTTCCCACCCTCCTTGGTGTCTCCAGCAAGCAAGACTTGGTGGCACTCAGAGCTCAAGCCTGCATCGACCTTAGGTCATCTGGCGAGGGACTTTCGGCCCCTCCAAATCCCAAGATGAGTCGACATGAACAGCCAACCCATGTTCGGGCTTCGACCGTTCCCCGTGCTTAACTATATCCTTTATAGAAGTCAGGGGTCGGAGCCAACCTTTGCTAGAATTTTGGTGTCTAAAGCAGTCTGGCTCAAACAATCAGCTATGGTACAACTCAATTATCCAAGGCAAGATAACAACAACATATGCAATGTCTAGCCTATGACTATTTATAGAGCACTTCGGGCATAGAATCCAAGGGGAGTTAATTATCAAATTGATTTTCGTGAGTCTAGCACTGTCGAACAATAATAATTTCTGTCATTTTGTAGTTGCCGCTTTGAAAGAACAAAAAAATTCAGAAACCTAATATTTAAACAACAAAATTGTCAGCACGAATCTCAAAGCAATCGGCAATCAGACAATCAAGGCATCGTACCATCCAACAGGTGACCGCATGATTAAAATTAACCAACACACTATTGTTAGAGATTCAGTCGGCGGATCATTCCTGCAACTCCAACCAACCAAGACACATTCAAAAGCATTTGATCACAATCTATTCAGCTGAACCACTTTTACTACGACTGGTGAGATCGTCGTTTGACCGAGTAACTCAACCGACCGGCATTTACTTCGAAAGACACGGTCATCACTCGTTCGATCGCCTCGGCAAACCGAATTCAAGCAGTCCGACCAGTCAACTATCGTCATATTTGAATTCAAACTATAATACATATATGATACAGAATATAACTGTATTAACAGTTTTCATAATTATTCCATCTTTTTTTATAATTACACAAATACACCCCTAAAAATAGAGATAAAAGGACAATAAATGGGTCTCTCCCCATTTTCCCTAAAAAAAATTTGATTTATTCCCTACTTTTTTCCTCCACCCGGCTCTAACTCTCCAATTTAGTATTCAAAATATTTATTTAATAATTTCATCATATTTATATTTCTAGCAACANATCAACTATCGTCATATTTGAATTCAAACTATAATACATATATGATACAGAATATATACGATTAAATAGAGTTTCAATTGTATTAACAATTTTCATATTTGTTCTCTCTTTTTTGTAATTACACAAATACACCCCCTATAAATAGAGATAAAAGAACAATAAATGGGTCTCTCCCCATTTTCCCTAAAAAAAATTTGATTTACTCCCTACTTTTTTCCTCCACCTGGCTCTAACTCTCCAATTTAGTATTCAAAATATTTATTTAATAATTTCATCATATTTATATTTCTAGCAACACATACTTTTTACATCGAACATAACAAACATGACCTAAAATAAGCCATCAAATAATAATTAAACCATCATTAAATGCAATATCATGTTTCCACTTCTCACTAAGCTATTTTAAGTAACAATCATGTTCCCAAATATTGATAGAACCGATGAATCATCCTCAAGCATTCAATATATAATGAGCATTTAAAATTTTGCTCAAAGTCCTTTAATTACATAAATAAACAAAAATAAATGAGCCTTATACGAACCAGCATCCAGCCGTCCGTCCATTTATGACTCCATTGTCAAAACTGCTTGGCAGAACTCATGCACAAATCTAGCACCAACTGGAGGTATTGACTGAAACAAAAAGCATGGAAGATTAGGCGGATGGTTTTAATACCATTCCCAAATATTTAGAGAAATTTACAAGCCGCCCACATAATTTTTATAGATTTACATATCTAACACCTAAAGTTTGACATTTAGGCTTGAGTGAATTGCTAAAATAATCCCGACTATTTAGATGTCATCAATCTTTTTTTTTTGAATTGGGATTGAAATAATCCTTTATGGAGGTTATTTCAACCCATATTAAAAGAATATGAGGNACATGTTCCCAAATATTGATAGAACCGATGAATCAGCACTCAAGCATTCAATATATAACGAGCATTTAAAATTTTGCTCAAACTCCTTTAATTACATAAATAAACAAAAATAAATGAGCCTTATACGAACCAGCATCCAGCCGTCCATCATTTATGACTCCATTGTCAAAACTGCTTGGCACAACTCATGCACAAATCTAGCACCAACTGGAGGTATTGACTGAAACAAAAAGTATGGAAGATTAGGCGGATGGTTTTATACCATTCCCAAATATTTAGAGAAATTTACATGCCTACCACATAATTTTTATAGATTTACATATCTAACACCTAAAGTTTGACATTTAGGCTTGAGTGAATTGCTAAAATAATCCCGACTATTTAGATGTCATCAATCTTTTTTTTTTGGAATTGGGATTGAAATAATCCTTTATGGAGGTTATTTCAACCCATATTAAAAGAATATGAGAATTAAAACACCTACAAAAAGTCAATGAAGTATTTTGACACTGTTCTATTTACATTTATTTTTGCTTAAACCTATGATTTTATTATTTTAAATATTTTATTTAAAAAAATATGGGCATATTATCATTTATAAGAATTGATCTAATAAAACACANCACCTACAAAAAGTCAATGAAGTATTTTGACACTGTTCTATTTACATTTATTTTTTGCTTTAACCTATGATTTCATTATTTTAAATATTTTATTTAAAAAAATATATGAGCCTATTATCATTTATAAGAATTGATCTAATAAAACACAAATTTATTATTTTCTTTTAATAAAAATAGATAGTCGAGATTCTAAAATTTATAAGGTCAATTCTAAATGAAAATTTAAATAATCAACATTGATTATTATGTTTGGATTTTAATATAAAGAGTTGGAAGATGTGAAATACAATAAAATATTGTCATAAAATTATATAAGACACTTAAAAGCCGCGAATAAAATTATTTTTATGAGTAAACTTCAAGATTTTAAAATTTGGGATATTCATGAAGAAGCTAGTGCGATAAAATAATAAGTATTATTAAGCAGATTACAAAAAATGTGATTGAAGAATCAAAAGGAAAAAATCTTTATTAATAAAAATCGTCATTGTGAAATAATAATGTGTGAGAAAAAATAAAAAATAAGAAATTAATTTATAAAGATCTGAAAATTGTTTGGCTTACTAAACTTTGTAATATTATTGTGAAAACTAAAAAGACGTTTGATGAGCAGAGAAAGAGTATTGATTTCTATTTTTAAAAATAAAGGCGATGCACAGGAATATGAGGAATTAAGTATATTGTCATACATTAAAGTTATGGAAGAGAATAATTAAACATAAGTTACGACGTGATACAAAATTTCTCAAATCAGTTTAGATTCATGTCAGATACTATGAAAGTTATATATTTATTGAGAGTTTGATGGAGTACAAAGAGGGTAAGGATGATATATAGATTTTTGTTGATTTAGGAAAAGCTTAAAGTAAGGTTTCAAAAGAAGTACTTTGTAGAGTTCTAGAAAAAGCAATACCTTGATATTGTTTATATTCAAGTCATTAAAGATATTTATACTAAAGTTGTTACTTGTGTTCAAGCACAATGAGAATCCACCAAGTGTTTTCCTAATTCAATTGGATTACATCAGAGATCGGCTTTAAGCCCGTATATTTTTGCTTTAGTTATGAATACTCTTCTAGATATTTATAGGAGAATGTAACTCAGTGTATGATTTTCGTTCATGATATCTCTTTTGTGGATAAGACCCTAAAGAGTTCAAAGAATAACTTTATTTATGAAAGTCAACTTTAGAATATAAAGGCTTTCGTTAGGGAAGATATAAAATTGAATGCATGAAATATAACGTTCGCAGTAGTAAATCTAGTGATGGGGTTGTAACAATTGATGATCAAGTCATTATAAGGTGGGAATGTTTCAAATATCTCAGGTTTATTGTTCAAAGTGATGGTGATATAAATAAAGATATTGTTAGTGGGATGTAAATTGGATGGTTAAGTGCGGGAATGTGACGAGCCTATTGTGTGAGAAAAGTATCGTTTAGATTTAAAAGGAAAATTTTATAAGATGTAATGTTTTATGGTGCAAAATGTTGTCCCATAAAAAACAAGCATAAAATTAAGTGTTGTTGAGATGAGAATGCTATGGTGGAGTGTTTTTACACTTAGAGACAAAATGCAAAACAAATAGATCCCTAAAAGGGTTGCAGTGACTCCAGTGACCGACAAGATTAAAGAGATGCACCTTAGATGGTTTGTTCACGTTAAACGTCGACCATCCGATGACCATGTTAAGAGAGTAGATGTTTTAAATTTGACTTATGTTAAGAAATGTCAAGGTATACCTAAAAAGACTTGGGCATGTTGTATAAAAAAAGATGCTAATTTATTAGAATTAAATTAAATATATGACACTCAATAGTACAAAGTGGAGAATTCATGTAACCAGCCCCACTTAGTGGCTTGTCATGGTTGTTGCTGTTGTCTCTTTNTTGGAAGAACGAGGTGTCAATTTGACCTCAATGTGTTATTGATGGAAATCCATCAACTTAATAACTCAAGACAGTGCATGGATTTCTATTATCTTCCCCTCTCCTGAGACTCATCAAATCAAAGATTACCCTTTCCCAACCAAATGACTTTTTAATACTATTAAGTTTCATGCAAAAAAAGCTCATTTAACCATATGAAGTCTTCATGGAGCCACACGCTTTCTTGAATCTTGCTTTATTTATGGTAAAAGACACTAAGATCCATGAGAGTGCATTGCTCATTTTATCCTAGCCAAGTCATAGACTTCAATACCATTGGATTTGAGGTNGAGAGAAGCTCTTTCAAAATAACGAGTAAAATAATAAGCTAAAATCAGCCAATAAAAATATTGCTACATTGATTGCAAATTAATAAGTTTATAAAACAGTCAAATAAAAAGCATTGACCAAAAGTATAAATATTGAGAAAAGGTCAAACAACGATCATGCCCGCATAGACTTTATCACAAATGCTGAAGGAAAGACAAGGCTACCTGTGTGTGTTAGAGAAAGTTAAACTTCTTAACATTTGATGCCTCCAGACAACAATAAAAAAAGAGGCACTTTCTAACTAAAAACCCACTCATCCGATTCCATGCCATGAGTTGGATTTGATTCCATGCCATGAGTTGGATCGAGAAAGTGTAAAAATTTATCGCATTCATCAAATATTTTTCTAAAATTTATGCAAATCAAGATAATCGCATTCATAAACAAGAGAACTTAAGCAATGTCATTTTCACAAAGCTTAACTAGAAAATCAAACATATTGTGATTCATGATAATCTCCCTCGAACTTTTGAAAATTATAGTTTCTCTCCCTTTGCCCAGCTTTTCGCTTAATGATCAAGCTTCGAATGGAGAAGAATTGACACTTAAATCGGTAGAGAAATGACTATTAGTTACTTAACCAATATTTGATAAAATAGTTTATGAATGTTTGATTAAGTAACTCTCCTGAGCAATAAAATTTAAACATATCATCATTCATTAAACATGAATTATTAATAAATAAAACATGGACCATTAAAATAAATAGAAAACATTTTAATGTTAAGAGTTATAACTTTGTAATGATAATGTTATAATCATAAAAGGCATTGAAATATTATAATAATAATGTTATAACATTATTATCAATAATGTTATACATTATTAATTATAACATATGTCAAAAAAAAAATCCAAGGTTTAAAATAATGAAGCAATGCATTGTATGATTGAATGATGAGCCAATTCANGGGCATTGAAAAATTATAATAATAATGTTATAACATTATTATCAATAATATTATACATTATTAATTATAACATAATGTCAAAAAAAAAAATCCAAGGTTTAAAATAATGAAGCAATGCATTGTATGATTGAAAGATGAGCCAATTCATTAATGAATTTAGATTGCAAGTTTGTGCTCCATAATATAGATCACATAAATCTAAGAANAGCCAATTCATTAATGAATTTAGATTGCAAGTTTGTGCTCCATAATATAGATCACATAAATCTAAGAAATCTATATTTATAAGATAAAATGTTGTGTTCTAAATAAGATAATAAAATGTGTTTGTAAAATAATGAAAAAAAGAAGTTTCTAGTTTATAAGCATATATTCCAACATTGAAGGATTGCCAACATCTGCCCTAATCATTAGATCGTCTTTCTGCAATAGACAACTATAGCACTTGTGATCCCAGCAACTTCAAAGAAGAAGAAAATGGAGAATCTTACAGAAAACCACCAACAATAGGAAGAATAACATAAGAGGCGAACTAATATGCCAATCTAAGAAATGTAATCATGAAAGTGAAAGCATGTAAAGAAAAAAAAAAGACAACAAAAGTGGCATGCCAACAACAAACAAAGATTTGTTTGTAGGACATAGTACAAAGTCAGGCTCAAAGAGGTTCTAGGTTAAAATGCACTAAGTATTAGAAATTAGCATCAAAATTGAAAGTGAAACAATAATTGAGTTATTACTATACCAGTAGCAGCCCCCATGCACTGTCTTGAGTTATTAAGTTGATTGATTTCCATCAATAACACATTGGGTCAAATTGACGCCTCGTTCTTCCAACCTGAAATCCAATGGTATTGAAGTCTATGACTTGGCTAGGATAAAATGAGCAATGCACTCTCATGGATCTTAGTGTNTCTAATTGTTGAAAAATTGTACTGACTTGAGAAACATGATGAATTTCCTTCCTTTCCCTACTCTGTTCTTCAGAGATTGGCAGAGTAGCAGCAATCTTTTGGATATTTTCATGTCCCTCGGTATTCATAAGAGGATAGAATTT
>JXCR01149141.1:140564-159480 GCA_002079205.1 Phalaenopsis hybrid cultivar
TACTATGTTTATGTAATGAAGGTTTCTTATGTGAAAAAGCATCTTTCCCACTACAATGAAATTCTGGTGAAATGAGATGAGATAAATGTTTATAATATGTATTTTCCAAATAAGAGCAATTTTAATTCTCTACCCTAATACAGTGCATAGAAAATCATTAGTTAATCTTAGGTTTAGTCCCTAAATCCATGGCTAAGCTAGAAGGATACTCGCTCCCACTCCAAAGCTCCCACTTCCCTTCACCTGAAGGCTAACTCTCGCTTTAGTTTTTAAACACTAAGACCAAATTGGGGATTTTAGTCTGCCACCCTGAAGATTCTCCAATTCTACACCCAACAAAGAATATTTCCTTATTTATTCACACTTAATTTCATGAATGAATTTCTCCTTCATGAAATCAAATGTAATCCTCACTCTGTTGTAGAACGAATACTCCATTTCTCGGATCATATGTTTCACAACATATTTTAACAATTCAATTGGCCAAAATTAAAATTAAATTAAGTTCGGAGTTAAAATATCATCACAATTTATTTTCTATTTTAACTATGGCACATTCATATTATCTCTTCATTTCTCCAGATCTCAGAGTAGAGGGAAAGATAGAGGAAAATACTCAAATTTCTTGAGAAAGTTATGACAAAACACAAATTTCATATATAAAAGAAATTTCATACAACACTAAATAAACAAATAAATTTTTCTGAAACTCTTTCTCAAAGCAAATCCTTTGTAGCCTTTTCATAAAAATGCAAGAAGAAGAAGTCTCTCACTTTTCTCCTTCTCCAATACTCTTACAGAAAGTTTCACACTAAATCTCACCACAAAAAAATTAAACTATGAAAACAAAATTACTAATTGACTCCAATATGCGGTGAAATGACGATGGATTATTGAAATGTAGCGTGGTGGAATGTTGTCGAGCAAAAAATGAAAGTAGAGGAGCCTCTTTTCTTATGAAATTCAGCCCCAAATAAAGCCCAAGGTCGGTTCTCCAAGAGGAGCCTCTAAAAACTCTTCAAAAATTGTCCAAATACATCAAACCTCTAGAAACCAAGTTTGAACCGCCTTTGGCGCCATCGGTGCTAGTCTAGCGTCGTCGGCACTGAGTAAAAATCCTCCAGCTTTCGGTTGTTCTGCGCCGTCGGCGCTAACCTTGGCGCTGTCGGAGCTAAGTAATTTCTCAAAAATGTCATATTGACTCCAAATTTCATCCTTTTTGCTTCCTTTTTGCTATAAGCCCTAAAAATCAACAACCTGCAAGAAAACATCAAAATACCTTCCATTAAAATTAATATCAACAAAAATAGGTATAAAATATGGATGTAATAATGCATTTATTTTCAATGTATCATTCCCCCCCCCCCCTAAAATATGTTTTGGAGTAAGTTTTTAGGAGTTATATGGAGAGGAAACTACCAAAAACCACCTTTTGACACATTTTAGTCATTTTCAGTACTGCGGCGCATCATGCGCTAGCTCCCTGGAGTTCAACGCATCATGCACCAATCTGGTGCATCATGTGCCAGCTCTCTAGAATTTGGCGCTTCATGCGCTAATCTGTCACATCATGCGCCATTCTGGCGCATCATGCGTCAGTTCCAAATTCTCGCTGTTTCAATTTTGATCCAATAATTTCTCAATTTTTTTTCTTATANAAAATAGGAAGAAGGAGAAGAAGAAGAAGAAGAAAATAAATAATAATAATAATAATAATAAAATAGGAAGAAGGAGAAGTAGAAGAAGAAGAAGAAGAAAGAGAGAAATAAAAATAAAAATGAAAATAAAAAAAATAAAAAATAAAAAAATTCGGAAGAAGGGAAACAAGAAGAAGAAGAAAAAGAAGAAGAAGAAGAAGAAGAAAGAGAGGAAGAAGAAATAGAAGATGAAGAAGAAGGAGAAGAAGAAGAAATGGAAGATAAAGAAGAAAAAAATAAGAAGAAGAAGAAGAAGAAGAAGAAGAAGATGATGATGATGACGGACAGCGGAGCGAAGCCGGCGGTGAGCGGCGCCGGTGACGGAGGAGAGGGATCGGGAGGAGTGTCGCGCGAATGGGGAGGAGTTTTCGCGAGAGGCTGCGATTCGCGAAAAAATTCAGAGGAGAGAGGGGCGTAACTGATTTTTGAGGGGGAGAGACCTTCTCTCTCTTCCTTTTTGATTATATATATGAAGTGTCAAGCTATGTAAAGCTTATTAAGGGTATTGAAGCTATATAATGACTAAAGAAATTGAAGAATCAAAAGAGGAAGCTCCAAAAGAATCTGAAAGACCTATTTCTCTGCTGAAAATTGATTTAGAAAAACTACCACCTCCATTTCCTCAGAAACTTCATCAACAGAAGTTGGATAAACAATTTTCAAAATTTATGAAAATTTTTAAGAAGCTTACCATTAATATTCCATTTGCTAAAGCTTTAGAACAATTGTCAAGCTATGTAAAGCTTATGAAGGGTATTCTTAACAAAAAAAGAAAGTTTGAAGATAATGAAACTATTGTATTTAGTGATGAGTGTAGGCTATAATTCAGAAGAAGCTTCCTAAAAAGTTTAAAGATCTTGATAGCTTTACAATTTCATATGCAATAGGAGATAGATTTTATGGGAAAGCTTTATGTGATTTAGGTGCAAGAATTAATCTTATGTCATTATCAATATTTAAAAGGTTGGGATTAGGGGAAATAACCCCTACTACTGTAACTCTGTAGTTAGCAGATCGTTCAATAACGTACCCTAAAGGAGTTATAGAAGATGTCCTAGTGAAAGTGGATCAATTTATCTTTCCTGTTGATTTCATTGTGCTAAATATGGAGGAAGATAAAGAGATACCTATCGTTTTAGGGAGACCTTTCCTAGACACGGGGAGAGCAATGATAGATATGTAGAAAGGAGAATTAACAATGCACGTCAATGATCAAACTGTTACTTTTACCATTTCAAGATCAATGAAGTATCCTACAAAAGGTAAAGATGATGAATGTTATTGAATGAATCTTATAAGATATCTGAGTGAATGTCATTTCAAAACTACTTATGAAAAAAAAATCTAAAGTACAAGATTTAGAACACGAGTAAGAAGAGGAATTAAATCAATGTGAAGATCTTTTTAAAGAAGATTCAAATTATGTTCGAGAAAGTTTTGAAATTCTAGACACGATAGACAAAGATAAATCATTTTGTCCATCAATTGAAAAATCTCCAGAACTTGAGTTGAAGTTACTTCCTGATCATTTAAAATATGTCTATTTAAGATATTTCTCTACTTTACCAATTATAATTTTTTCAAAGTTAACTATGAAAGAAGAAGAAATATTGATGAAAATTTTGAAAAGTTTTAAGAAAGCCTTTGGATAGACAATAGCTGATGTTAAAGGAATCAGTCCTTAAATTTTTATGCATAGAATTCATATGGAAGAGAACTACAAACCCATGGCTGATCCTCAAAGGAGATTGAATCATGTTATGAAAGAAGTTGTTAAGAAAGAAATTTTAAAGTGGTTAGATGCTAGAATTTTCTACTCTATTTCAGATAGTACATGGGTTAGTCCAATCCACTTCGTTCCTAAGAAAGGAGTAACTGTGACTGTGAATGAACATAATGAGTTAATACCTACTAGACAAGTTACAGGGTGGTGAATATGCATTAATTATAGAAAATTAAATCTGAGAAAGATCATTTTTCACTACCATTTCTAGATCAAATGTTGGATAGACTAGCTGGGTATAAATATTTTTATTTTTTGGATAGATATATTGGTTATCACCAAATGCAAATAACTCCTGAGGATTAAGAGAAAATAACTTTTACCAGTCCTTATGGTATTTTTGCTTTTAGAAAAATGTCCTTTGGTTTATGTAATGCCCCTGCTACATTTCAAAGATGTATGATGACTTTTAGAAGAATGTCCTTTGGTTTATGTAATGCCCCTGCTACATTTCAAAGATGTATGATGACAAATTTTTTGTTATTTAATTGAAAAAGGAATTGAAGTACTTATGAATGATTTTTCAGTGTTTGGAACTTCATTTGGTTCATGTTTAGAACATTTATTTAAAGTTCTTAAGCGCTGTGAAGAAACAAATTTAGTCCTTAATTGGGAAAAATGTCAATTTAGGGTAGTAGGAGGAATTTTATTTGGACATCAAATATAAAAAAATTGTAGGAAGTAGACCCTGCTAAAATTTAAGTGATCGCTAATTTACCTTATCCATTGAATGTAAGGGAAATTAGGAGTTTTTTAGGACATGCAGGATTTTACAGACGATATATTAAAGACTTTTCAAAGATTGCTAAGTCTTTATGCCATTTACTGGAGAAAGATGCAATTTTCAATTTTGATGAGGAATTCCTAAAAACTTTTAATTTATTAAAATAAAAATTAGTCGTTGCACTAATTATAGTTTCACCATATTGAGAAAAACCTTTTGAATTGATGTGTGATGCTAGTGATTATACTATTGGAGCTGTTTTAGGACAAAGATATGATATAATTTTTAAAGTAATTTACTATGCTAGTAAAACTTTTAATGAAACTCAAATTAATTATACCACAACTGAAAACGAAGGATATGCCTTTGATAAATTTAGATCATATTTAATTGGAACTCATTGTGTAGTGCATATAGATCATTATGTTATTAAGTACTTAATGAAAAAGAAGGATGCTAAACCTAAACTCATATGATGGATTCTTCTTTTGCAAGAATTTGATTTTGAAATAGTAAATCGAAAGGGGACTGAAAATCAAATTGCTGATCATTTGTCCATGCTTGAATTAGAAAAATAACTCTATTTTGAAAAATAATTTAATGAATATTTTCCAGATGAAAAAAATGCTCAATATTAATGAGTGGTGTGTTCCATGGTATGCCGACATTGTAAACTTTCTTGTTAGTGATATTATACCTTATGGAATGACATACTAATAGAAAAGAAAATTTATTTCTGAAGCTAAGACTTATTTTTGGGATGACCCATTTTTATATAAAGAAGGAAATGGCCTGATTTTTAGAATATGTGTACCATTAGAAGAAACTTATGAATATATCCAAAAATGCCACAATTCTGATTTTGGGGGACATTTTGGTATTGATAAAATAACATACAAATTTTACAATTTGGATTTTATTGGCCTACTGTCTTTAGAGATGTTAATGCTTATATTAAAACTTATGATGGATGTAAACGAGTAGGCAATATTTCTAAAAGAAATGAGATGCCCCTCAATTATAAGCTAGAAGTTGAAATATTTGATGTTTGGGGATTAGATTTCATGGGACCATTTATATCATCATTCAGAAATTTATATATACTGTTAGCAGTGGACTATGTATCCAAATGGATAGAAGTTGTTGCTAAATTTATATTTTCTGTTAGCAGTGGACTATGTATCCAAATGGATAGAAGTTGTTGCTTTACAATGTGATGCTCAAAATGTTGAAAAAATTTTTAAGACGAACATATTTTGTAGATTTTGGATGCCGAGAGTTATCATAACTGATGGGGGAAGTCATTTTAGAAATGTCATAATGGAGAAGTTATTAAATANGATATATTTTATAGATTTGGGATGCCAAGAGTTATCATTACTGATAGGGAAGTCATTTCAGAAATGCCATAATGGAGAAATTATTAAAGAAATATCATATAAATCATAGAATTGTTGTTGCTTAACATCCTCAGACAAGTAATTTGGATAAAATTATCCAATCGAGAAATTAAAAAAATTATGAAAAAATCTGTGAATCCAACAAAAATGGATTGGTCAGTCANGTGCTTATCATCCTCAGATATGTGATTTGGTTAAATTATCCAATCAAAAAATTATAAGAATTTTGGAAAATCTGTGAATCCAACAAAAATGGATTGGTCAATCAAACTTGACTATGCTTTGTGGGCTTTGACTGCATATAGAACTCCTATAGGAATGTCCCCATATAGGCTAATATTGTGAAAAGCTTGTCACGAAAAATATGTAAATCCAACAAAAATGGATTGGTCAGTCAAACTTGACTATGCTTTGTGGGCTTATAGGACTTCATACATAACTCATTTAAGAATGTCCCACATAGGCTAATATTTGGAAAAGCTTGTCATATACTAGTTGAACTTAAGCATAAGGCAATTAGGTGATTAAAGAATTCAATTATAATTTGAAAGTTGGTGGTGAGAAAAGATTGTTACAATTAAATGAGCTTGAAGAGATAAGGAATGAATCTTATGAAAGTGCTAAGATTTACAAAGAAAAGATAAAAATGTGGCATGATTAAAGGATTCTTACTAAAAATTTTCAGCCAGGGCAACAAGTTTTGCTATATAATGCGTAACGAAAAGATGAAGATGTGGCATGATCGAATGATTCTTACTAAAAGTTTTTAGCCAGGCTAACAAGTTTTGCTATATAATTCAAGGTTAAGATTATTTCCAAACAAACTTAAGTCCAGGTGGATGGGCCCATTTATTGTGATTAAAGTTTATCCTTATGGAGCTGTCGATAATAAAGTCCAAATTCTGAGAAAATATTTAAAGTTATTGGACATAGACTGAAACCTTTTTTTTATAGGAGATCAACATAAGTTTAATGATGAAATGATGTTGGGTCAACCAGAGTAAGCACTGGTTACGTCGGGCTGACGACGTAAAACCAAGCACTTTGTGGGAGGCAACCCATAGTTATCACTGTGTTTTTATTTTGATTGTTGTTTTATGTGTGATTAAGAAAAGTTGGGGTAGTATTTTGGATACTATTATGTGTTAGTATTGTTTTTGAGACTTTATTTAGTGATCTAGACATGTTAAACTGAGAATTTGGACGTTAAGTTGACTAGTGCAAAAATGTGCACTGGCACTTATGTGCGGCAGTTTAAAAACATGTGTGAAATTAATATTATAGAATGGAAAACCACCTAGAAGTTTCCAAAAGCGTGCCAAGGCAGTTTTTAAACGTGTCTCAGAGTTATTGGAAGGATTTAGACCTATAAATACAAGGGTTTAGTGAAGGAATTTCAACCTAGATCATTTCTAGCCCTAAAGTCTAAGAGAGATAGATTTTAAGATGATGTATTCATGGGAGATGTATTTGAAGATGAAGGAGGAAACCATGAAGAAGAAATTCATTTGTTAAAGTGCACAAGAGATGTATAACAGTTTCTTAGCTGTTAGTATTGAAGGGATATCAGAGAAAATCAACAAAATTGAAAATTCCATGTCTGTACTGGAGACTAAGGTATTGGAGATTCATGCACACACAAAATTTAAAATACCATGTCTGTACTGGAGAATAAGGTTTTGAAGATTCATGCACATCTTGAGCATATTGGACGACAATTGAAAATGCAATTTATCCACACTAGTTACATAGAGGAAGCAAATAAGGAGATGTTTCTTAAGAAAAAGTGGATTGAAGAAGATTGCATCAGAGCACGTCACCATCGTTCATTTTATCAACTTTATACTCCAGTTGCCCCAAGAGAAACTAATGAAAAACCTGAATTTATTCCTTCTAATGAAGAATGGAATTAAGTTCTATATTTAAAGTTATGTTTTTTGTGTGTTTAAATTTGTTGTCTTTAAGTGTTTTAATATTTAAGACTTGCTTTTAGTGTTTGTGTTACTTAAGTGTTTAATTGTAAAAAAATATTAAGTGTTTGTATTTATGAAAATTTTTTCATCCAAGACTATTTGGAATGAGAACTAAGTGTTTAAATGTATTTGTACTCATTTGTGAATTAATATAGGTTTGTTTGTGTGAAATTTTTTGTAAATTAAAAAAGTTATTAAGGAGAATTTTGAGATAAAGGAGAGTTACAGGAAGTTGAAAATAGTCATTTAAGTGCTATGAGACCATTTAGGGGTGGCTTACTTAGGCAAATAGTGCATTTTTATTTAATTTGAATTTTTGTTAAATCGTGCACTGGCGCCTAAGCGCCACATCTCATGCTTAAGCGCGAGCAAACCCGAGAGGCAGACACCTAAGCACCACTTACCCATGCTTAAATTTTGGTTCACAAAAACTGGTTTGCGAATGGTTAAAAAAGAATTATTGAGCCAAAAATCACCATTTTTACGCCTCCCTTCACCTTCAACCACTTAAAAATGAAATTTTGGAGAGCTAGGCCAAACCATTAAGTGGAGATTTCTTGGTGGAATCGAGAAATATTTGCTAGATTCAGATTTCTTAAGGTAAGAGCTTTACTTCTATGCAAAAATTTTGGATTTTCACCTTGTATTTTAAGTACATTTGGAAGAATTAAAAAATTCACTATTCATGGTTAAAAATGAAGAAAAATCTATGGAAATTGCATAAGAAGTTTAGTTGAGTGGTTTAGATTTGATTTTTGAAGTTATTATTGGAATTTATTAAATTTGTAGAATGACACCAAGAATGAGGAGCAGCAAAGGCGAAACCCCTTTCGATTCGAGTAAATTTGTTAGTTCAAAAGGTCAAGATCGTTATAGTGATGTGTTGCAATCATGGAAACTGATTCAGGAGCAATGTTTTAGAAATCCGGGTGGGGACGCGGAAGATTTAATTGTTCACTGAAAGTGGAAACAATTCTGTTATTTTTCTGCTGTGGTAGTTATATCTATTGTGAGGGAGTTCTATGCAAATCTCCCTGAAGCTGAAGACAATCGAGTTATGGTTCAAGAAAAGTTAGTACCTTTTTTTTGCCAGAGGTAATCAACTTATTTTACCATTTACCACAGGATACGTTATGTTTTTATGCAAATTATAGCCCTAATAAAGCGGAGTTATACAAGCTTATTTCTTATTTAACTATTGGGAGAGGACTTTGAAAGATTACCAATGAGAGGAGAGTCAGCTTCCCAACTTCAAAGTTATGTGCACCTTCAAAGGCCTGACACTATTTCATTTCTACTCGTCTGCTTCCGACCAATCATCTTAGTGAAGTGACCAGAGAAAGAGCGACGCTGAACTATTGTATTCAAGAAGGAAAGCTCATCAACATTAGAGCTTTGATCTATTAGACTATCATCAGTTATGCTACAGCTGTTACAATTGCAGGTTTGGGATTTACTTCCTTGATCTTTTCTTTGTGTGACCAAGCTGGAGTTAAATATGATAGCTGGTTGGAACCGTTATTACCTCTAAACCCCATCACTAAGATGAATGTGAAGACTTATTCGGATCATTCAATTTTTGGCTAAAGAGGAAGATTTTCTCGGAGCTATGGAATGGAGATGTTTGTTGCTTCTACCTCTGCTGCTTCTACATCTAGACCATCTACCTCACGTGCTTCTACATCTCGAGGTGAGTCTACTGAAACCCAAGATCAATTATTTCAAAGGATGATGGATAATATTAATTTTAGCTCTGATAGGTATAATAAAAGAAAATGTTAGTTTGAAGAGAAATTTCACACATCTTTGGAGAGCCTCATTAGGGGTAACCAAGGAGTGTGATTTTCTACATATCTTAGATACCTTGATTATGAGCCTATAAAAGTTTGGGATAGCAGTGATTCAGAGGATGAAGAGTGGAGCAGAGAGATTTATTTTATAATTGTAATATGATATAAACTATGTGGTCTAGGCTTGCTACATTTGCATCTATGTGTTGGTTTGAACTATGTGATGTGTTTTTTACTTTTATGTTTAAGTGAGAATTGTGATGTGATGTGTTTTCAAGTTGTGGACTTGAGACATGTATGTATGTCTAGTTGTTTAGATATTATGATGTGCGAGACTTTTATTTTTCATTGTATTGTAATGTTTGTGTTAGTCAGTAGTTTGTTTTAAAATTCTAGGGTAGTAACTATTGTGAGTTTTGTGTTTTAGTTAGTTGAGAACTTAACTTAATTCTATATATGCTGTAAAGTTGAAAATCTTGCAACTTAAGTCTAAAATTTGAAACTTAGGAAGCTGCTAGCCTGTATTTTTCTTTTATCATGTTAGTGTGTTTGTTTTTATGTTGAGATCGTAAAATCAAGTTAGTGTGTTAGTTAACTTTTATGTTTATACCCACTGCTTAGAAGTCTATTAAATCTCTACATGTTAAATTGAAATGGAATATATAGAAAATTTGATCAAAATTTAATTGTACTCTTATTTTTAGTGTTATACATTTATCATTAAGGTTTAAAAATTCTTGTTAGTATGCTATTTAAAATTTTCATTCTTGCTTATATAAAGCTGATGCTAAACTGTTTAATTTGTTAAAAATTTAAGTTTGGGGGGGGGATGAAAAGTATTTTCAAAACTGGAATTTTATTTATTCTCAAATGTGCTACAAGTGAATTTGATTTCAAAAGAGAAAAAATTGATTATGTATATGAAGTTATAATAGGGAAGTAAAATTTGATTTTAGAAATGAGTATGAAAATTTAGTTAAAAATTTTAGTAATGAAGAAAATCTTTTAGTTAAAAAGTTTTTAGATGAGAAAATGCTTAATGTAAGTAACTATCTTTAGTAAGAAAAATTGTATTTTTGAAAAATTTAGATAATTTAGAATTTTATAATTACTTAAATTTCTTCTATTAAAATAATTTTCATAACTATTATTATATTTATAAGTAAAAGACTTATATCAAGATTTTGCTTTAGGAAAGGAGAAGTAAAATTCAAAATCATTAAAGGCCTACTAGATATAGTAATCCTCGCCTGAAAAAGAAAAAGAAAAGAAAAAAAGAAAGAAAAGAAAAAGAAAAGAAAAAGAGAAAGAAAAGGAAAAGAAAAAGAAAAAGAAAAAGAGAAAAAGATTAGGAAAGAGAAAAAAATTAGTGCCTACTCAAAAATTGGTTCTACATCTGATTTTTTTAAAGTATAAGACTTGAGAAACTCTTAAGCTTATAGATAAAATATAGTAAGTAAAATTATTTTTAATAAAAATTTTTAAGTGGAGATAATAATAGAACTAAATTATAAATTTGAAAAATCTACAATATATTTCTAAATTAGACAGAAACTCATATTTTCATCTTTCTTAACTTAAGAAATTTCTAAACTTTAAGTTGGCCTCATTTACTGAATATTTTCCCTAAATCTGACTGCTATATTTCTAAATAAAAATTTTAGTAACTCCTAAAGAAACTCAAATACATATCATACAAATTTAGTTTTTAAAGATTGAAGTGTCACTTGAGGACAAGCAACATTTTAAGTTTGGGAGATTTTGATACACCTAAAAGTGTTTTTAGCACATTTTTATACCTGTTTTTGAGAAATTGCGTTGTAATGGAAGGTATTTTTGTGTTTTTCTTGCAGATATAAGTACAAAGGGTGAAAAATGCTTAAAGGAGTGAAAAAGGATCAAATTTGGAACAAATAGGTGAAAATTTTTCAAAAGAGTTTTGGCGCCTAAGTGCCATATCCAACGCTTAAGCATCGGTTAAACAGAGAAGGGCATGCCTAAGTGCCAGAGGCCCTCGCACTTAAGTGCCAGTGGAAGTTATTGGACGATTAAATTTGGTTTCTGTGAATTTTGAAGAGGTTATTAAAGCACCCATTGGCATAATAGGTGGTTATAACCACCATGGAGAAAAATTATCATGAAAGGTTGCATCTCTTGGGGAAATACATCGAATCTAGGAATCTCTTGGGGAAACCAAGGCACCTTTTGGAAAATTGTAAAAGAAAGAAGATTGGGACTTTGAAAGAGTTCCTGAAAGTATTGGAAAGTTTTGAAAGTCCTCATTTGGGGAGTTAGTTTGGAGAGATTTTCAAGCACCACTTTTACTTTTATTTTATCCTTTTTGTTATTTTATTTTGAGTGATTGTCAAGAGAAGAGAATCAAAGGAATTTCAAGAGTTTGGTGGAGGACTTGAGATAAGTTTTTATTTTTTTTGTTTTCAGACTACTTTTGGTTTTAGTTGAGATTTGTTGTTGGTTTGACAATGATTTCTTCTTTTAAACTAAAGTGTGATTTTGTTTTATCCATGGATTCTGAGTAGTTTTCTTTATCATTATTTTTAAAATGATACATAATTAAGTTTTGGAAGGAAGTTGTGGAAGTATTGATCTTCAATGATGAAACAAATTGTGATGATTTAAATCCATGCACTTCATTTATTTCTTGATTTGTTTAATCGAGATGATAAATTTATTGTGAGAACATGTAAGAACCAGGCTAGTATTTTCCAAGTCAACAATTAGAAAGAATCACATGAGGTTGTATGAATGATAATATAGTTCATATGATTGAGTGCAAATAAATAGGGAAATATTCATTGAAGGGTGTAAAGTTAGAGGACTTTAAAGTGACAGGTTAAAGCCCCCAACTTGGTTTATAGTTTTAGGGAAATATAGTTTTATGTTAGCCCTTAGGTGGAGGGAATTAAGAAAACTCTAGAGTGAGAGCTAGTATCTTCCCTGCCTAGCTGATCTCAGAATTATTCAAACTTTAAATTAGCCAATGTTCTTTATAGCATCTCTAGTAAGGGTAAAGAATGTTTTTTATTTGGCACAACACAATTTGCATACTTTCACAACAGAATTCCTATACTTATTACTGATTCACTATAGATTAACCAATGTTCTTTATAGCATCTCTAGTAAGGGTAAAGAATATTATTGCTCCTATTTGGCAACACAATTTACATACTTCCACAATAGAATTCCTATACTTATTAGTGATTCATAACAAGAAGAATGATATTTTCATATTTAGTGCTTTTCTTCTATAAAAACTCCAATTATCTTTTTAAAATGTTATTATTCTATAAAAATATTGAAAATACCAAAAATATTTAAATTTTCATTTCTACAAAAATCATCTTTAGTTTAGATAATTATCTTTTTATTAAAAATAGAAAGATTTATGTTCAATATTGTATATTGCATATTCTCCCTGTGGGTTTGATATTCATGTCTTAATCAAAAAGTTTTATATTACTTAATAACGATATGTATACTTACATAGTATCCCATTATATATATAAATTAAAAGTTAAATTCTTATTTTTCTTCAGGATCAAGTTTTTTTTTGGTTTTGTTGAAAAGTAAGGAAATATATGTGAAATAAAGTTTGAATTATTGTTGTATTATTCATATTAGCAGTATCCAGGGATCACTTACGCAGCACGACTATCTTAGTCTACCCTAATTTCCTCACATTTCTCGCAAGAGTTTCAAACTCTGTTCAAAATCTTGCAAATTTTCATCACTAAGTTCAATCTTCACATGTCACATGTTTATGAGTTCAACACCACAAATTCTCTATACTATCTTCATGTCACTTTCGGGGTCAGTACCTAGATTGTAAATCCCTCCTTTCGAGGTCGGTACCTAAATTTTGATTCTCCTTTTGGGGTAGGCTTAGACATCCTATTCCCATCTAAACTTTCGGATTCAATACCTAAATTTTGATTCCTTCCTTTCGAGTTCAGTACCTAAATTACGATTTTCCTTTCGAGGTAGGATAAGATGTCCTATTCCAATCTACACTTTTGGGGTCAATACATAAAGTCTGATTCCCTCCTTTTGAGGTCGGTACCTAAATTCTAATTCTCTTTTCATGGTAGGCTTACACATCATATTCCCATCTACACTTTCAGGGTCAATATCTAAAGTATGCTTCCCTCCTTTCAAGTTTGTTACCTAAATTTTGATTCTCCTTTCGAGGAAGGCTTAAACATCCTATTCTCATCTACACTTTTGGGGTCAGTACCTAAATTCTGATTCCCTCCTTTTGAGGTCGGTACCTAAATTTCAATTCTTCTTTTGGGGTGGGCTTAAACGTCCTATTCTCATCTACACTTTCCGAGTCACTACCAAAATTGTGATTCCCTCCTTTCGAGGTTGGTCCCTATTTTCCGATTCTCTTTTTTGGGTAGGCTTAAACGTCCTATTCCCATCTACACTTTTGAGGTTAGTACCTAAATTTTTTATCCCTTCTTTCGAGGTTGGTACCTAAATTATGATTCTCCTTTCGAGGTAGGCTTAGACTTCCTATTCCTATCTACACTTTTGGGGTTAGTACCTAAATTCTGATCCCTATTTTAGAGGTGGGTAACTTGATTTTGATTCTCGTTTTGGGGTAGGCTTAGACGTTATATTCCCATTCTTACTTTTGGGATAGGCTTTGACACCCTATTCCCTTTAATACACTTGTGTTTTCCTCCTAATCTGATTTCCTTGAACATAATTTCATTTCCTTAAAATATTAAATTGAAATCCAAAATTTCTTTGATATATTCAATTTGAATCTAGTCTTCGCTGAGACTGTCAATTTCTCCTTTCTTTTCCTCAGTGCTGCACTTCATTCTAGGTTTGTTGACTTAGAAGTATGTGTTGGTTTTGTAGATCTCGTTGGTCAATGCCAATACTCGCAGTGTGCTTGTCCGGCACACCACACCTATTTGGGGTCCATTTGTTGACCTCACTTTTGGTTCAGGTCTAATTTTCTTCTTAGTAGCCAAAGGTCTGGCCATATGATTTTCCTATTGATTATTCCTAGAAGACTAGAAAAGGAACCTTCACCATTAGAAATTCTAGACTCTTCTTTGATCAACTTAAAGTTCCACATATTGGTCCTGACCACTAGCACTTAGTTGGTGGGGTCAATATGGGGGAGCTCAAGGGGGCATCCCCATAGGACTACTTGGCCTTAGGGTTGACCCTGGGTGTTGTTCTAGAGATATTTCACTCAATTACACTCACTTGCATACCACATACCACTCCAACCCTAAACTCAAACTTGTTGGCTTTGATCCCTTCATCTTTCGAGAGACTCATGTAGTTGGTCCCCTAGACCCACTAACCCTAGGCTGGGGTCTAGCTAAGACTAGTACATGAAGGAACAAAAGTATAGGATTCCATTGATCCATAGCTCAAATTAGATGGTTGGCAATCCAATTTTTACCTAAGTACCCAACTAAGCCTTTTGCCCCAAACCTACCCAATTTACCAAAATACCCCCAAACCTTAAATTTGACCAAAATTCCTAAAATTACCCAAACTAAACAATTTTGTTCAAAATTCATCTAAAACCATTTAAAATAGCCCAAGTTGCCCGAAGCTTCCCAAAATTTTCACAATTACCAAAATACCCCTAAATTTGACAAAATTACAAAAAAAAACTTTGGTGGCCCAAAATTTCCCAAAACCCTCAACATCATTTCAAATGTCTCCAAAACCAATTTGGACACTTCAATTAAACCCAACTTTCCCAATTTACCCATTTTGACCAAAAGCCCCAAATGACCCTTAAAGGCCCAATTTCTCCAAATTCACCCCAAATGTCCCTCAATTTCATCCCAATTTTCCCCAATTTAAATTTTAACCTAAAATTCATCATGCCTAGAATCCTTTCAATTCAAATTCAAGCTTAATTGACCCATTCTTTGAGCTCAATTTTGATCCAAAACAAAACCCCCAATTTTGCCCATATGACCCAATTGAACCCAATTGAACCTCATAGCCCGCTCAATTACCTCAATTTAGATCCAAAACTCTTCCTAACATTACTACTAATCAAATTGAGCCCTAAATTGGCCTTGATCAAGCCTCAATTCCACTCAATTTCAGCCCAAATTCAAAATCCCAAAATTTTTCCCAATTTAGCCACATGCCCAAATTCCACCAAATTGAGTGCCCTAACCCTAAAATTGGCACCCAATTGATGTTGAAAACTCTTTATGACATTTCCATAAACCATTTTGAGCCATAAATTTGGAGCTAACCCAAACATAGCCTAACCTAAAACCAAATCCAACCCAAGATCCCCAATTTGACTAAAAGACCAAATTCCTCCAAATTGAACTTCCAAATTAACTCAAAATCGCTCCAATTCTTCTCTAAATTCTCTTTGACAATCATATACATTGAATCATTAATAAATTGAGCTCAATAGCATGGGTAGCCCAATCCAAACCCTACTTAAAGCCAACTTGACCCACATGGAATATTTCACCAAATTTAACTTAACCAAGTTAAATTGGCCAACCAAACATCACCATAGCCGCTAGGTGCACCCTTTGGACCAAGCCAAACCCTCTTGAACCATCCAAGGGAAGATATGAACCAATAGTTCCCTAAATTAAGGGATTTCATCCCATTTTTGGGTCTAAACCAAATAACTTAATCATCATGACAAACCATTAAAGGTTAATCATATGTAACCCTCCCACTGGCTCACCTGACCACCTCCTCTACTATGGCCAGCCACCCTAGTCACCGGAAAACCCCAAAACTGAGAGCTCCCAAGCCTCCATCAAAACCTAATTGCACCCATCCAAGCTGACCAATTTTTATTGGCTTTGGAATTTTTCTGCCCTCCACCTAAGCAATTAATTGAACCCAAATTAAAGCCCTGAGCACCACCCCAAGCCCCTCTTTTTAAGCCACCTATTCCATGGAAAAATAAATAAAAACTAACCAATTTCCTTTGGGAGACTATGTCCAATTATTTCTAGACACTCTCTAAGAACTCATAAGCTCAAGCCCACCACTTTCCCCCTTTGAATTCTGGTCCCGATTTTATATGTAAGGATTTATGAAGTTGGCACCACTACGGTGCCAAAACTTGATCCTTATATGAAAAGTAAGTTGTGTAAAATCTATATAATTATAAGCAATTAATAATGGGATTCTACGCAAGCATACATATCATTATCAAGTAATAATGGACTTTCTATTTAAACCCCAAATATTGATCCCACAACAAAGGTGTAAGTTAGAAATGATAAATTTTAATAGGAAATTTACAGAAAATCATAGGAAATCACTGCCACTAATTTTGAATGTTGAGATATTAACCAAAATAAAATACTTAACTTTTAGCAAAACAGAAATACAAAATTTGAATAATAACTACTAATGTAGTAACTATGTTTATGTAATGAAGATTTATTATGTAAAAAACCATCCATCCCACAACAATGAAATTTTGGTGAAATGAGATGAGATAAATTTTTATAATATTTATTGTGCCAAATATGAGCAATTATAATTTTTTACCCTGATAAAGTGCATAGAAAATCATTAGTTAATCTTAGGTTTAGTGCCTAAATCCATGGCTAGGCTAGGAGGATATCGGTTCCCACTCCAGAGCTCCAACTTCCTTTCACTTGAAGGCTAGCTCTCGCTTTAGTTTTTAAAAATTAAGAACAAATTAGGGATTTTAGTCTGCCCCCCTAAAGATTCTCCAATTCTACACCCAACAAAGAATATTTCCCTATTTATTTGCACTTAATTTCTTGAACGAATTTCTCCTTCATGAAATCAAACGTGACCCTCACTCTGTCGTAGAACTCATACTCCATTTCCCGGATCATATGTTTCACAAAATATTTTAACAAATCAATTGGCTAGATTGAAAAGTAAATTAAGTTTAGAGTTGAAAAATCATCACAAGTTATTTTATATTTTAATTATGGCACATTCATTTTCTCTCTTCATTTCACTATATCTTAGAGTAGGGGGAAAGATAGAGGGAACCACACAGTTCATGAGAAAGATATGACAAAAAAAATTTAATATTTAAAAGAAATTTCATACAACACTAAATAATTAAACAAACTTATCTGGAACTCTTTCTCAAAGCAAATCCTTTGTAGCCTTTCTTTAGAAATGCTTCTCCTTCTCCAACACTCTTATAGAAATTTTCTCACTAACTCTCACTACAAAAACTCTAAACTATGAAAGCAAAATCACTAATTGACTCCAATATGGGGGGTGGAATGAAGATGGATTATGAAAATGTGGCATGGTGGAATGTTGTGGAGCGAAAAATAAATGTAGAGGAGCCCCTTTTCTGATGAAATTTGGCCCCAAATAAAGCCCAATATGGGTTCTCCAAGAGGTGCCTCTAAAAACTCTTCAAACGTCCAAATACATCAAACCTTCTAGAAACGGCGTCTGAACTGCCTTTGTCGCCATTGGCTCCATTCTGGTGTTGTCGGCACTGAGTAAAAATTCTCTAGCTTTTGGTTGTTCTGCACCATCGACACTGACCTTAGCGCTATCGGCGCTTCGTAATTCCTAAAAAAAACGTCATTTTGACTCTAAAAATTAATATCCTGCAAGAAAACATCAAAATACCTTCCATTAAAGTGCAATATCAAAAAAAATAAGTATAAAATATGAGTCTAAAAATGCATATATTTTTGGTGTATCAAAATCCCCCAAACTTATATGTTACTTGTCCTCAAGTAACTTCTCTACTACATAAAAATATGACTAATGGTAAAGAATTTAACTTTTAGACTTCCATATTTTAGTTCTCTAAACATAATAGTTTAACTTAAGAAAAATTCAAAATAATTCCAGTTAATACTAAAGGTGCAAAGATATTCAGTAATTAAGTCTAAGGTTTTTGATCCTCTATTTCTTTTAAGAAAAATTACAATTTGTTATATTAAAGTCACTTAGGAAATTCATATAAAAGAGAACTTCATAAAAATTTATTAATAATTAAGTTCATATTTAAATCAAAAGTTTAGAAAATGTATACAAGTCTTTTTCCTTAAGTTGATTCAAGTGAAGCCAACTTTTAATTAGGCATCTCCTCAAGCTTCTCCCCACATCTTTTCTTTTTCTTTTCTTTTTTTTTCTTTTCTTTTTTCTTTTCTTTTTGTGAGGATTATTCTATTTGGATAGCCTTTAATTATTTTGTACCTCACTATCATCTTCATAAAGTTAAAAACTTTTTACATTTCTTCACTTAACAAATTATTATTAACTTAAAGATTTCATAAAGTTTAGTTCTTTTCTTTTACATGAATATTTTAAGAATTTTTTTAATATTTTAGAAATACAAATTTTTTTTACTAAAAATAGAAAAACATAGTCTTATTCTCTTTTACAAAATATCTTAGCCCCTATAATTAACCTTTATTATTGAAATTTTTTACTTAAATTTACTATATATTTAGAAACATAAATATAGCTATTTAGAGTCAACCCTTAATACCAAAGGTCATGTTAGCTTTAAAATTTTAAAAATTTAGTTAAGTGAGGAAA
>JXCR01149141.1:159534-180878 GCA_002079205.1 Phalaenopsis hybrid cultivar
CCCCCAAACTTAAATTTTTAAAAGTATTTTTTTACATGAAGAACTTTAAAAATGAAGGGTGAAAGAAATCATTATACTTTAAAAAATTCATACCTATTCGAGATTATAATTTTTGAACATAAATTTTGAAATACTGCAGGTGCTAATATGAAAACTACAAGGCCAAGAACACTAAATTGCACATAATACATATAAAATTTGCAGAGAAAGAGCAAATCAAAATACATAATAAAGTGATGAAAATAACAACAGAACTAAACTAAATTGTAAAAATGAAAATAGTTTTTCACATTACAGTTTCACATAACATAACAACAGAGAATCAATAACAACATAACACAAAAAATACAATCACACAGTACAAACACATACAAACTAACAAACAAAAAGATAACCAGTCATCATCTTCCTTATCATCGACATCTAAGATCTGCTGTTGATATGGAGTATAAGAAGGGTGAATAGGGAATTGAACTGTATAGTCACCCCTCAAGTATCTCACAAAAGCATCATCATAAGCAGCATCATACTCAAATTTATGGCAAATCAGATCATTAGTGTGAGCAATTTTGCATCCTATGATCCATCCTCAAAATATCTTCCTCCTGAATCATCATCTGGTCCAACAACTCCCTGTTGCTGGTGTCACTTGAAGTAGGCCCACCAAAAGTAGGTGCTCTATAAGTAGAAGGAATATCCTTGGCCTGTCTTCTAGATCTCTAATCAACATGGGACTCATAAGTCATGATGTTGGCAGGCCCAATCAGCCTCTGAGGCTCAGTCCTCTCCTCAACAGGTCTGAAATCAACACCTGCATGCTCACAAAGTGTGTAAATGAGAGCAAGATTTGCCAATCCAGTAGTGGTCTCTCCCAGATCAATAGACCAAATGTTCATATAAATGATAGAGCCTACATTTATATCCATCACTTGTTGAATACAGAAGTTCAAGATGGCTCTATCCGTGGCATTTCACTATGATGGTTTGTCGGAATCATCCTCACAGAAATAAAATAGTGCCAGGCCTTAGACACTACATTTAACACAGAAAAGGTAAAGTTAACTTTAACTCCATTCTTTATTTACCAAGACCTTTCTCACTATTCAGAAAAAAAATAACTTCATATGAGGCTTGATCTGTAGCAGAAAATGAATGATACTGGCATCTATTAACATCTTCTAATTTATAAAACTCATTGATTTTTCTTGGAGTAAACTCCACCCTTTTTCCTCAAACAAGAAAAAAATCATCAGAAGCCTCAGAAAGGTTGGCATAAAAATCCATCACAATCCCAACTGTCACACCAAAAGTAATATAGTAGAACTTTTCCCACTACCGAGCTATAATCAATCATTCAACTTCTCCTCCTGAATTTTTAAAACCTTAATTCATGAATCACTTTTTTATTTTCTTGAAGACTATGAAATCGAGGACTAGCTCTAATGCTAATAAGCCTTTGCTCATCATATTCTACTTTCGTTTTGCTTGATCTAGGTGCCATAGGAAATCTAGAAAAAAATTGAATAAATCCTAAAATTCCCAAAATCAAAATGTAAATCACTTTAAACATAAATCCACTAAGTAAGAGTTCTTCACCAAAGCATTTTCTCAAAATCTCTCAAAAAAATTCAAATTTTCTGATCTAGTCAATGTGAGAAAAATTTTTGATGAAAATAAAAAATTTTTACTTTAAAGTGTACCTATTACCTAGAGAAGATAAAATTTAAAGTTCCTTTGCCTCTAAATCACCTCAAATCCGCCCAAAATCAAGCTCTAGGTGCAAAACCAAAGGTTGAAGGTGACTTAAAGGGTAAAAATAGAGGTTTGCGATGAAAATCACAAATTAAAGGGTTAATTCATCGCTCTAGGGTTGAAGGCGCTGTCAGCGCCAATGCCAGTGCCGTCGGCGCTGAAGGACTGAAATTCACTATTTTTATTTTCAAATTTTCAATTTCCTTTCAATTTTCTCCAAGTTTTTAGTATTCTTAAACATAAATTTTTATCTAAATTCGTAAATACACATTTCACAAAAAATTATTTTCACAAACAACAACAAACAGTCTTTTGTATATGAAAATACACTTTTTACAAACACATTTCACAAATCACAAATTCACACCCATTAAGCAAACTAATTATAAATTAATGTTGAAATCAAGCCACAGCACTAAACACTGATACAAAACTATACACATAATTAAAGTTCAAAATTCCAAAGCAAAAACAAACCAAATAAAACTTACCAAATCCACACAACTACACTAAACACATAAACACTTTTAAGAAAGTAGAGAATTCACAATATTCAATCATTCAGCCTCATCTTTGGTTCTTTCACCTCCTCTAATATCTCCCATAGATTGTTAATGAACATATAGGTTGTAGAAGGATTGGTGCGGGAATTGATCTATCGAATTTTCTTTGATCCACCCCTTTTCCTTAAACATCCGAACTAATCCTGCTTCAAAAATTCTAGTGTGATCAAAATTCTCTTTCATTCTCTAATCTATGTGATCAAAAAGGTACTTTAGATCATCCACTGCATTCATAATACTCTGAAGTTCACTTTTAATTTTCTTCAATTTCTTTTGTAAAGCAAGCGAACTTCCAACTGTTGGTGGCATTAATGGAGTTAAAGCATTTGAAGAATGATCTATAATAACATTTAGTGCTTCATTTCCATTACCAATATACTAATCATAAATAGGAATCATGGGCTCCCACGGTAGAAAAACTTTGTCCCAACATTCATATGGCACTTGGGATTGACTGCAAATCAGAAAAATTGTAGAAGGATGCCAAAGTTCATAAATTGGCCCATTCATAATGATTCCCATCACAGATTTAAATACAATTGAACCTATATTAATAGGTTTCTCTATTTGAATACAGCAGTTTAAAATAGCACTCTCCTTGGTGACTCTACTGATCTTCATAGTAGGGAGTAATTCTACAGAAATAAAGAAATGTCACTACTTTGAAATTGGATTAAGTGATGAAGCAGTAAAACTAATATATCCTTCATCTTGTACTTCCCACATATCACTTTCATCCGCACAAAAAATTATAAATATCTTGCATGAAATCTCGCGTAGGAATGAAATTTGCATAATGACAGATTGAAAATTTTTTTATCATATACAATTCATTAATCCTCACAGGAGTAAATGGCACAACCTTATCTCATACAAAGACAACACCTTGGGTAATTCCATATAGGTTTTCATAGAACTCCTTCACTGTAGGTACAATAACTGCAACGGTTGTGTAACACAGAACTTCCCATCGCCTTTGCAGAATAATTTTGTCAATCGGAGCACTTAAATTGATCAACCCGTTATTAACAAATTTTCTTTCCTTGATCAATCTCTTCTTGCTAATAACTTTATTGTATAATCTCTATGCATCAAAACTAATAAACTTTCTTCTATTGAAAATTCCATACCGTGAAGTATTTCTGGAATTAGAAGCCATGGATTACAAAAATAGAAAGTTTCTAGGTGTCTTAGGAAATTTTTACGACTTTAAAAACACCTTCCGGTGGTTATTATGGAGCAAAATTTTACCAAAGTCCGTTAAAAGTCGCAGGAACTGTCCAACCACTCTCGGCGCCGCCAGTGCTTCCGATGGGCGCTGCCACTACTGAGATCCATTTTTTTGGGCGCTAGTGGCCAAATTTTTGTGATTTTCATTTTTTGTTCAATTAGATTCCAACATTTCTTCCAATACAAATATTGGACTTAATTTATAAGAAATGCAATTTTGTAGGATTAGTATCTACTAATATATAAGACACTTAATAAACTAAATAGTAATACATAGACATATAAGTATGGGTTGCCTCCCACAAAGCGCTTGGTTTAACGTTGTCAGCCTGACATATCATTTGTTTAGTTGGGTTGAATTAACATTAAAACTTCTTTAAATTGAGGTAAGTGTCCTTCATAATAGTGTTTCAAACGATGCCCATTAACTTTAAATATCTTTCTAGCGTTAGGATCTTTAATCACAACAGTTTCATAATGATAAACTTTAATCACTTTAAATGGTCCTAAGCATCTGGAATTCAGTTTTCCTAGAAAAAATCTCAATTTTTTATTATATAATAGAACTTCTTATCCAGATTCAAAATATTTCTGGATAATCTTCCGATCATTCCATTTTTTCATTTTCTTTTTATAGATTTTTGCATTATCATATGCTTCATTTCTAATCTTTTCAAGTTCATTGAGTTGCTATAATCTTTTCTCACCAGCATCTTTTAGATTAAAAATAAATTCCTTAAAAGCCCCAAATGCTTTATGCTCTAATTCTACAGATAAGTGGCATCTTTTTCCAAATATTAGTTTGTATGGGGACATTCTTATAGGAGTTTTATAAGCAGTTGTGTATGCCCATAATGCAGTATTAAGTCTAGCAGACCAATCCAATTTATAAAAATTTACTGTTTTCTTTCTAAAACACATTTAATTTTACGATTTGATATTTTTTTCTAGATCACTAGTTTGAGAATGATAAGCAATAGAGAATCTATGCATAATATCATTTTTCTTAATTAATTTTTAGATTCTCTTAAACCCTGAAATGAGATCCTCCATCAGTAATAATTACTCCCGGCATTTCATATCTTGTAAAAATATTTTTAATTAAAAATTTAGAAACACTCTGAGCATCACATCTAGGTACAGCAATAGCTTCAATCCATTTGGACATAAAATCTACAACAAGTAACATATATAATTTCTTAAATGAAGGCATAAACAGTCCCATAAAATCTAATCCCCACACATCAAAAATTTCAACTTCTAATGTGTAATTTAGAGGCATTTCATTTCCATAGATATATTTCCTACACGTTGACATCTATCGCATGTTTTAATATATTCATTAACATCTTTAAAAATAATAGGCCAATAAAATCCAGCTTGTAAAATTTTATATTAATTTTGATTTCTCTAAAATGTCCTCCAAATTCAGAATCATGGCATATTTCAATTATATGTTGAGTTTCTTCATAAGGCACTTATCTTCTAATAATTAGAACTTTACATTGTTTATATAAATATGGGTCATCCAAAAAATACTATTTTGAATTATATATAAACTTCTGTAATTGTGAATTTCTTATATCATTAGGTAGAATATCACTTACAACATAATCTACTATATCAGCATACTAAGGTACATTCATTTCATCAATACTATACAATTGTTCATCAAGGAAATTCTCTAAAATTTCATTTGCAAAATTAGTTAATATTTCTATTTCTATTCTAAACAAATGATGAGCTCTTTAATTATCATTTCTCTTTCTATCAATCATGGTAAAATAAAATTCTTGCAATACAAGCATCCATCTAATTAATTTAGGTTTAACATTCTTCATTTGCATTAATTATTTAATAGCAGAATGATATGTATGCACTATACATTTAGTTCCAATTAAGTAAGGTCTAAATTTATCAATGGCATAAATAATAGCAAATAACTCTCTTTCAGTAGTAGTATAATTAATTTGAGTTTCATTTAGAGTCTTACTAGCATAATATATAACTTTAAAAACTTTGTTGTGCCTTTGTCCTAATATAACCTTAATAGCATAATCACTAGCATCACACATTATTTCGAAAGTTTTCTCCCAGTCAGATGATACTATTATAGGTGCAGTGACTAATTTTTTCTTTAATAATTCAA
Source organism: Phalaenopsis hybrid cultivar (assembly GCA_002079205.1). NCBI lineage: Eukaryota > Viridiplantae > Streptophyta > Magnoliopsida > Asparagales > Orchidaceae > Phalaenopsis > Phalaenopsis hybrid cultivar. The sequence continues at coordinate 165,229 of JXCR01149141.1, forward strand.
ATGCTTTTAGGCATTCTTCATTAAAATCAAATTTCTTATATTTTTCTAAAGGTTGGCATAGAGGCTAAGTTATTTTTGAAAATTTTTTATGTAGCGCTTGTAAAAACCAGCATGTCCTACAAAATTTTTCACCCCTTCAACACTAGTAGGTTGCAGAATCTACCTTCATGACTGTTTCATAAATTTTATGCCCGAGTACAATACCTCCTGCAACCATAAATTGACATTTTTGCCAATTTAATACTAAATTGTCTTTTTCACATACTTCCATAACTTTTTCTAAATTATTAAGGCATAATTCAAATGAAGTCCCAAATATTGAAAGAACGTCCATAAACATTTCCATTCCATGTTCTATAAACTTACTAAAAATTGACATCATACATCTTTGAAATGTTGGAGGTGCATTGCTTAGTCCAAAAGACATTCTAAGAAAAGCAAATGTTTCATATGGGCTTGTAAACAGTATTTTCTATTGATCCTCTGGAGCAATTGGAATTTAGTGATAACTAGTATATTCATCTAAAAAGTAATAGTACTTATTCACTGCCAATCTATCCAGCATTTGGTCTAGAAAGGGTAAAGGAAAGTGATATTTTTTGGTGGACATATTTAATTTTTTATTGTCAGTGCAAATTCACCAACTAATTAGTTATCTTATTGGTATTAATTCATTTTTCTCAATTTCTTCAACAGTCACTCCTTTCTTATGGACACAGTGAATTGGGCTTACCCAAGCACTATCTGAAATAGGTGACAGCGACTTTATATATGCTTAAATATACAAGAATTTGATACCGCTGCTAGAAGATTTAAATGCCTGGCAACGGCGCCAACAACTTTGACAGCGACTTTATATAGGCAATAAAATATAAGATAAATTTGGATGTTTTAAATATTTAATAATTGTAAAGTCACATATATCAATACAAGTATAGGTATCGCTCAAGTAATACAGGGCTCTAATGGAGTCCTAGATATCGATCCCACATGGAGTAGTTTAGAATTACAGACTAAGACCTTAGAAAAGCAATACTTTAATCACAATAATGACATTCAATTTGCTTATCTGTCAGTAAGAAGCAATTGAAATAAATAAATAATTTTAATAAATAATAAATAACTAATGATATAAAATAGGGTTTAATTGTGATATTCAATATATAAGAAAGCATCCTTCTCCTTTTCAAGAAATTATAGTGAATGGATAAAATGAATTAGTTCAATTTATATTGTGCCAAACAGGAGCATATCTATTCTTTACCCTTTGATCCAGGCAAGAAGAACATTGACTAATTCTATGCTTGTTTACTGAATCTGCGGCTAGGCTGGGAGGATACCTGCTCTCACTTCGGAGCTCCCACGTTCCCCTCACCTGAGGGCTAGCATCTACACTTCAGCACCCAAATGATAGGACCGAATTGGGGATTTTAGTCTGTCACTCTAAAATCTCCAATTCTACGCCCGATAATAATATTTCCTTATTTATTTGAACCCAACTTCCAAGGACTTTGACCTCCCTGAATCTTAGATGTAATCTTCACTTTAGTTGTAAAACTCAACATATTTTATTTTGACCTCCATAAATCTTGGATGTAATCTTCACTTTAGTTGTAAAACTCAACATATTTTAAAACCTCCCTCAATCTTGGATGTAATCTTCACTTTAGTTGTAAAACTCAACATATTTTAACAAATAATTTGTCAGATTGAAAGTAAATTAAGATCGAAGTGAAAAGATCATCACAATTTTTTAAACATTTTCATGCAAGATTGAAAGTAAATTAATGAAAAGATCATCACAATTTCTTAAACATTTTCATGGCTTTGCCAATTCAAATCACCATTTGACAAATCTCAAGACAAGGAGAAAGATAGAGAAAACTACTCAGAACACATGAGGAAAACACAATAAAACTCAGAATTCATATATAAAATCAAAGTCATACAAACTACAACAAGTAAATAACTTATCATTTTCCCCAAGAACACTCCTCGAAGTTCCTCTGAATATCCTCCTTTCTTTACAGCACATAAAATTCCTCTTCGAAGTAGCAAGGAGGAAGAAATCTCTCACTTTCCCTCCACTCTTACAATTTCTCGAAGAAATCCTCACAATTGTTACACACTAATGGAACCTCTCTAACCTATAGGGCCTCTAGACTCTCACCACCTCTACTGGACTCTCTCAATTTTCAACCAAAATGTTCTTTTAAAGTTGTGGAGAGCATCCCCAAGAGTTGCCTAAGCATCCCTTCAAAATTTGGCCTTATCCAAAGCTTGAGTAGACATAAATCGATCTCACCGTCGGCGGGCTTCTGAAGAATTTTGTCTTGTAGTCTCGGGAAAAACTCACCCTTGGCGGGGTCGAGGGCGACGTCGGCGGCCTAGTTCAAATCTTCACATTTTGGTCCCTTTCACTCCAAATTTGCTCCTTTTTGTATCTTTTTGCTCCAATGACCCTAATTCATCATTCCTGCAAACATAAATACCTTTCTTTAAAGTGCAATATCATTAAAAATAATATAAAATAGGTTTGAAAATCTCAACATATTTTCATTTGGTCAAAATCCCCCAAACTTAACTATTACTTGTCCTCAAGTAATTTTAGTACTATATAAAAGTTATGATCTACTGCAGTAAAGTTTTAATTCAAAAATACTATAAGTTTGATTTAAATAAATATTCTAGTGAGATTTTCAGAAAAAAATTAAGTAATTGAATTAACTTTGTAGCCACAAGATTACCTAGTCATCAAGTTTAAGAGTTCTAGGCTTCTATTTATTTCAAGAATGACTATATGTTTCAATATTAAGTCACTTAGAATATCCAAAAGATAGAAACTTCATGAGAACTCTACTTGTTAAGGAACCATTCCATAAATATAAGTTCAGGAATGTATTTAAGTTTTCCCTTTAGGTAGGTCCAGTGAAGCTATTAGGCATATCCGCTTCTCCATACAACCATAATTTTTTTTCTTTCTTTTCTCTTTTTCATTTCGATTGCTTTCAATCCTATATATTTTTTTCTTTTCATTCAGGGATTGTTTTCAATGCTTTTTTTTTCCTTTTTCAAGTGAGAATTACTATATCTGGATAGCCTTTAATGATTTTGAACTTCACCTTTCTTTCCCTAAATTTGAAACTCAAAGCATTCCTTTACCTTATAAACATTTCATAGTTTTTATTTTCAAGTGAGGATTACTATATCTGGATAGCCTTTAATGATTTTGAACTTCACTTTTCTTTTCCTAAATTTGAAACTCAAAACATTTCATTATCTTATAAATATTTCATAGCTTTTACATCATTGAGCCTCAATCTTTTCTTCTCAAATGAACTAAATTTGAAACTCAAAGCATTCCTTTACCTTATAAATATTCATAGTTTTTACATCATTGAGATTGAAACTCAAAGCATTCCTTTACCTTATAAATATTTCATAGCTTTCACATCATTGAATCCCAAGATTACTATATCTGGATAGCCTTTAATGATTTTGAACATCACCTTTCTTTCCCTAAATTTGAAATATATCTGGATAGCCTTAATAATTTTGAACTTCACTTTTCTTTCCCTAAATTTGAAACTCAACACTCCTTTACCTTATAGATATTTCATAGTTTTTACATCATTGAGCCCCAATCTTTTCTTCTAATTCCTTTACCTTATAAATATTTCATAGCTTTTACATCATTTAGCCCCAATCTTTTCTTCTCATTGCTTACCTCATAAATATTTCATAATTTTCACATCATTGAATCCCAATCTTTTCTTCTCAAATGTCTTACCTTATAAATATTTCATAGTTTTTACATCATTGAGCCCCAATCTTTTTTTCTCAAATGTGTCTCAAATGAACTTATAAATATTTCATAGTTCTTACATCATTGAGCCCCAATCTTTTCTTTTCAAATGAATTTCCAGAGATATTTCATAGCTTTTACATCATTGAGCCCCAATCTTTTCTTCTCAAATGATTTTTCAGATTCTTAGTATTTCATAGTTTTAACATCATTGAGCTCCAATCTTTTCTTCTCAAATGAATTTCCAGATTATTAATACTTTAAAATGTAGTTTCTTTTACTTTAAATAGTTAACTATAATCTGATTCTCTGATACTAAATATCTTAAGCTACAAAATTAATTTTCTTTAGAAAAATATTTCTTTAAATCTACCATAATAATTAAATAGTTACAAAAAATAGTTACCTTAATTAAATTCACTACATAAAATCACATAAATAATTTTTGAAAATATTGAAATAGAGGACATCTAATAGTTAATTTTTTTTTTTCTCCCCTAAACTTAAATTTTTAAATATGAAATAATACAGGTGAAAAGAAAAAAACTATAAATATAAATCATACCTCAGTATTGTAGGCATCTTTATCATTCTGAAATTTCTGCAGGCCTTCTCAAATTTTTTACTTCACCTGGTTTGTAATATTAGGAGCTTTATACACATATAAATCATTAGAGGAATTTCTGGGTAATAAAATTTTGAAATAAGTATAAAACTAAAATAGAATAACATTTCCTAACACAAACACAATATTAAACAATTAAAATTAAAATGCAAAATAAAAATTACATTACAATCCACAACTCTACTTAATATCAATTGAACTTCACATGAACATTTAACTACCACACTAACTTTATAAAAATTTAAAATTATCCAAGTACGCAAAATGAAAGTCCAAATACATAAACATCCATTTCTATTAAAAAAATGATTACATAAAATAAAAATACAAAAATAAGTGCATCAATTTCATTCAATATCAAAATCCCAAGCTATATCTTCATCGCCTTGATCAATAGGTGGATTGGGTTGATACTGAGTATATCGGGGGCATTCAGGAAATGTAACATCAGGCTCTCTCTGTAGTGTCGGCATGGATGATACTGAGTATACCGGGGGCACTCAGAAAAAGTAACATCAGGCTCACCTCTGTAGTGTCGGGCCTGAGCTTCATAATAAGCTATCTCAAAATTTGAATGCCTCTGCAGGTACTTACTATCATAATCGTGTCGACGTTGTAAACCTCCAATCCTTTCACTTATCAATTCTATGCTCTTCCACTGCAAGGTCAAATATCATCAAATCAGAGAGGGTAGGGGAACTAGAAGGTGGAAGGTCATAATTTGTAGAGGGGACATCTCTACTAGTATAAGGTTCTTGACTTCTACTCCCAGTTCTCCATTTCTCATGGGATTCATAACTTTTCAAATTAGTTTTACTAATGGGTTTCATAGGATAAACCCTTTCTTCATCTCCAAATTCTACTCCAGAAAGTTTGCAAATTGCATAAATAAGTCTAGGTTGTCCTAGACCTCCACTAGTTTCACTCCTTGCCGTAGTCAATATATTATTAAGAATTATTCTCCCCACATTTGTAGTTTTACTATTCTGAATACAAAAATTCAGAATAACACTATCTCTAGTTACCTCACTATGGTGATAGGTCGGTAACAAAGTAGAGGAAATGAAATAATGTCACGCCTTAGAGGTGGCATTCAGCTTGGAAGCAGAAAAATTTACCCTTTCTCACTGCTTTATCTTCCATGTTCCTTTCCCATCAGTGAGAAAGTTGATCACATCATTGAGGGTGCCTTCCATTGTACTAAAGGATTCATATTGGTAGCGTAAGAGTCTGGGACTTCATAAAAAGTGTTGATGTGGGCGACAATAAACTCAACAAGGAATCCACGCACTTGAACGATTCCCTCATCGAAATAAATCACATTGGTGTAGAACTCCTTCACAACATTTGCATCATCTTTATTGGTGGTGTAACAAAAGTTTTCTCACCTCCACTCAACAATAACTCGTTCGATTTCTCCTCCCGGACTTTCAAAAACTCGATCTTGTATGCACTTCTTTCCTTTAAATATTGAAGTAAACCTTGATTGAGCCTTTGCATTGATGAAGCAAGACTCATCAAACTCAAGTCGCCTCTTTTGTCACAGAGCCATTTCAATCTAGTCAAAATTATTTGAGCCATCGCATTAATGAAGCGAGACTCGTCGAACTCAATTCTTCTTTTTTGTCGTGGAGCCATTTTAATCTAGTCAAGTTATAGAAAAATTCCACAAATTACTTCAAATATGTAAATCATGGCTTCCAATAGTAATTCTAAGAGTTCAACAATAAGATCCATGAATTTTTTCCCAAATTTTCTATACATTCCCAAATTTTTTTGATCTCCTTAATGTGGGAGAAATTATGGTGGAAATCAAATATTTTTAGCTTGGAGTGAAGCTCTTACCTAAAGATGATCAATTACGGTGTCAAAAAGCCTTGAAATTGCCTCCTAATCTAAGATCTCTCAAGCCCTAGGTCGAAAATGGCTTTTTTAGGAGGAAGGGGAAGTTGAATAGTGGCAGTTGCTGGTCAAAATTGCGGTTAAAGGTGTTTTTTGTGAGCTCGCCATGGAATTTAAATCTTTAGTCTCGGGAAAATTTCGTCGTGGGTGGCGTTGAGGGCGTCGTTGGCTGGCTCTAATGATTTTGTGCAAATTCCAGTTTTTTGCGATTTTGATCAATTCCAAGCCTAAACGACATCTATTTAATCGTTATATACATAATTTTAAATAACTAAATGATGTACTTAGCACATATAAACTTTCACAACTCAAAACATCACATTTATATATAAATTCTAAGGGGTACAATAAACATTACATAACACACCTAAGTTTGGTATTTTCTCAACCTCAATACATTAATCAAGCATCGCAATCCAAGCCACAACTCTTAAAACGCTGAAAACACAATATTCTATGCTTAGTCTCAACTATACAGAGATCTATAAGCATAATTCTAAAGCAAAGAAAATACAAAGTTAAAATCAAAATACATAGATAGACATATAGGTAGTAATATAAATCTACTAATCCTTAGACTCGATACTCGATTCTCCTTTGAGATCACCCATTGATTGCACATAAATGAAGAGGTTGTAGAAGGGTCAGAATGGAAATTCTTCAGTCGAATCCTCTTCAATTAATTTCATTCTCCTCATCAGTCGTATCAAACTATCTTCTAAATGTCCAAAATGTTCGATATGTTCCTTCATCCTCCAGTCCAGATGATCGAAGAAATTGGAGATATTATTAATCGCATTCATGACATTTTATACCTCCTTTTCCAATTTCTTGATTCGGCGCAGGATCACCAAAGACTTATCAGGGACTAAGGGTTGAATTGGCAGTGAATTTTGAGACGCTTGATCTACTATAATGGCCTTGTCATTTTCGTCTTCAAAAACTGGGAGTCTTTCAGTGGATCCAAAAGCTTCCAAGGTAGTAGTACCTTTTCCCAATTTTCATAGGACACTTGGAACTGACTGCAAAGGGAGAAAATTGTAGAGGGGTGTCCAAGCGCATAAGTTGATCCGTGAATGATCAAGCCCAAAATTGACTTTACAATTATAGATCCAATGTCGATCGACAGTCCCCTTTGGATGCAATAATTCAAAATGGAACTTTCTTTAGAAACTTTACCGATCTTCATTGTCGGTAACAGTTTTGCAGAAATGAAAAAGTACCAATGTTTTGAAATGAGATTCAGAAGTGTTACAGAAAAACTAACATACTCGTTTTCTCTTATTTCCCACTCGTCAGTTTCGTCCGCTAAATATTGGTAATCTCATTCATCTGGTTTCTCGTTAGGATAAAATTGGAATAGTGACAGACAAGAACATTCTATATCATGTATAATTTGTTGATCCGTGTAGGAGTGAAAGTGATCCATCTTCCTCGCACATAACAACTCCTTTGTTGATTCCATCTAAATTTGCATAGAATTCTTTTACCACTGTAACCACCACGGCGGCAGTAGTGTAGCACAACACTTCCCATCTTTATCGCACTATCATTTAATCACTATCTGTCGTGGGATTATTCATTCCATGATTCACAAATCCTCATTTTTTGATTAATCTTTTCTTCGTCAGTAACTTGTTGAAGATTCGTTGCGCTTCCGCACTAATAAACTTTCGCAAATTTAAAACTCGTATTTTAAGATTATCAGGGGAACTGGATGCCATAGGAATAAAATTGGTAGAGTTTCACTTCATTTTTGGAGGGAAAATATGAACTATAATTCGAATTTTTTAGTTTAAAAAGACTATTACCACCGAAAAGCCGCCTAAAACTGCCATTTGAAGCCGCATAACGGTCCATTCGCCGGTCTCGCCGTCGGCGAGGTTGATGGCATCGTCGGCGAGCTTCTGTATTAATTTTTTTTGGACTCTTGGGAAAAACCCATTGTCGGCGGCGTCAAGGGCGCCGTCGGCGCCCAAGGCAAAATTTTCATAGTTTCGCTCTGGTTCAAATGCGTTCCAATTTTTCTTTATGGATCCAATTTTTAAGATGTTTAAAGGGTAAATAAGAGTAGTAGAGCTTAATACTACCATAAACTAGCGATAATATCAAATAAAAAACTACTATAATTGTGAATAAAGTACAAGATAAATATGGGTTTCCTCCCATAAAGCACTTGGTTTAACGTCGTTAGCCTGACCTATTCAGGTGTTATTCAGGTTGACTGATCATTAAAACCTCTTTAAAATTTAGTCTTTTTAATATAGTTTTAATCTATGCCCATTTACTTTAAATCTATTTCCCGTCTTCTGATCTTCAATTTCAACAGCTCCGTAAGTATAAACTTGAGTCACAGTAAAAGGCCCTAACGAATGAGACTTCAATTTTCCAGGAAATAACTTCAGCCTAGTGTTGTAAAGCAAAACTTCTTATCCTGGTTCAAAGTACTTTTAGTTAATCTTCTGATCATGCCATAACTTAAATTTTTCCTTATAAATTCTGTCATTATCATAAGACTCATTTCTTAATTCTTCCAATTCATTGTTTCTCCTTATAAATTATGTCATTATCATAAGATTCATTTCTTAATTCTTCCAATTCATTTAATTATAACAATCTCTTCTTACCACATCTTTCAAGTTATAATTGAATTCTTCAATCGCCCAATATGCTTTATGCTCCAATTCTACTAGTAAGTGACAAGTCTTTCCAAAAATCAGTCTNAATCCTTAGACTCGATACTCGATTCTCCTTTGAGATCACCCATTGATTGCACATAAATGAAGAGGTTGTAGAAGGGTCAGAATGGAAATTCTTCAGTCGAATNCCGGCAGTAGATATTCTATGAATAATATTAAATTTTTCTACCAATCTCTGAATGTATTTATTTCTAAAATGGGATCCTCTCATCAGTGATAATCATTCTAGGCATTCCGTATCTAGTGAAAATATTTTTTATTAAAAATCTTGTTAATAATCATCCTAGGCATTCCGTATCTACTGAAAATATTTTTCCTTAAAAATCTTGAAACACATAATCGTTCTAGGCATTCCGTATCTAGTGAAATTAATTTTCATAAAAAATCTTGAAACACTTTTAGCGTCATAACGAGGTAAAGCTTGTGCTTCAATCCACTTAGAAACGTAATCCACTGCAATTAATATATATAAGTTCTCAAATGAAGGAATAAATGGTCCCATAAAATCTAATCCCCAAACGTCAAAGACCTCAACTTCTAACATGAAATTCAGAGGCATTTCACTTCTTCTAGATATATTGCCTACTCGTTGACATCTATCACAAGTTTTTATGTATCCATAAACATCTCTAAAGATGGTAGGCCAATAAAATCCAGCTTGTAAAATTTTATAATCAGTTTTATCAATCCCAAATTGTCCTCCAAATTCAGAATCATGACATTTCTGAATGATCAACTCAGTTTCTTGATAAGTTACACATCTCCTCATAATAAGATCCTTACATTGTTTATATAAATAAAGCTCATCCCAAAAATATGCTTTCGCATCATGAATGAATTTTCTTTATTGTTGCAATGTCAGCATATGTGGCAAAATATCACTTACAATATAATTAACAATATCAGCATACCATGGTATTTTCCACTCATTAATATTATAAAGTTGTTCATCAGGGAAATTGTCTGTAATTTCATTGTCAGTGTTGAATAATTCTTGATTTTCTAATCTTGACAAATGATCAGCAATTTGATGATTAGTTCCCTTTCTATCAATAACCACAAGATCAGATTCTTGCCTCAAAAGTATCCATCTAACCAGCCTTGTTTTAGCATCCTTCTTTTGCATCAGATATTTAATAGCTGAGTGATCAGTTTGCACAACACATTTAGCTCCAATTAAATAATATCTAAATTTATCTAAAGCATACACAATTGCTAATAACTCTTTTTCAGTAATAGTATAGTTAATTTGTGCATCATTAAGAGTTTTACTAGCGTAGTATATAACTTTAAAAAATTTTTCATACCTTTGTCCAAGAACAACTCCAATAGCATAATCACTAGCATCACACATTAGTTCAAATGGTTTCTCCCAGTTAGGTGAAACTATAATAGGGGTTGTGATTAATTTTTCTTTTAATAACTCAAAGGCATTTAAATAGCTTTAAGTAAATTCAATTTTCTTGTCCTTTTCTAAAAGTTGGAATAGAGGTTTAGTAATTTTTGTAAAATCTTTAATAAAATGTTTGTAAAATCCAACATGTCCAAGAAAACTCCTAACCTTCCTTGCATTAGTAGGAGGTGTTAGTTTAGATATAACTTGAATTTTTGCTGGGTCTGCTTCCATACCATCTTCTAAAATTTTATGCCCTAACACAATTTCTCCTACAACCATAAATTGACATTTCTCCCAATTCAGAACTAAATTAGTTCTTCTGCATAACTCCAAAAATTTTTCAAGGTAATTTAAGCATGCGTCAAATGATGTTCCAAATACAGCTTTTTCAAGGTAATTTAAGCATGCATCAAATGATGTTCCAAATACAGAGAAATCATCCATAAATACTTCCAATCAATCATCAATTAACTTACTAAATATGGACATCATGCATCTCTGGAATGTTGCAGGTGCATTACATAATCCAAAAGACATTCTTCTAAAAGAAAAAGTTCCAAAAGGACTAGTAAATGTTGTCTTTTCTTGATCCTCAGAGGCATTCTTTGAAAAGAAAAAGTTCCAAAATCACTAGTAAATGTTGTCTTTTCTTGATCCTCAAGAGCAATAGGAATTTGATGGTAACCGGTATATCCATCTAAAAAGCAAAAATATTTGTGCCCAACAAGTCTATCCACTATTTGATCTAAAATGGGTAAAGGAAAGTGATCTTTCCTGGTGGCAGTGTTTAATTTCCTATAATCAATGCAAATACGCCACCAGTAACTTGTCTGATAGGTATTAANTCCACCCAGTAACTTGTTTGATAGGTATTAATTTATTATTTTCTTTTATTTCAACAATCACTCCTTCTTTCTTAGGAACACAATGAATTGGACTTACCCACGCACTATCTGAAATAGGAATATAACTCCAATGTCTAACTATTGACCTCATTTTTGGCTGAGGTTTAGTTTTTCCTCTTTAGTAGCCATAGGACTTTTCCTGTTGACTATTCCTAGAAAACTAGACATGGAACCCTTACCACTAGAAATTCCAATTTTTTCTCTACTCGGCTTGAAGTTCCACATGTTGCTCTCAACCTCTAAATACTTAGTAGGTGGGGTCACTATGGGGGAAACTCAAGNACTTAGGATGAGTCACCCCTAGGATTGCTGGACCTTAGGGTTGTCCTTGGGTGTTGGTATGGAGATAAGGCAATCACTACACTCATCTACACTCACAATCACTCACAACCCTGAACTCAAATTTCTAGCCTAGATCCCTTGATCTTTTGGGATACTCTTGTAGATGGTCCTCAAAACCTACTAGCCCTAGGGCTATGGTTTGGCTAAGACCATTATGTAGAGGTCCCAAAATGGGGTTCTCATTGGTCCATGGCTTATTGGTGATGCTTGGTACCTCAAATCTACCAAAATACCCATCTTGGCCTTTTACCCCTAAAGCACCCCCAAATTACAAAAATACCCCTCTTGGACCCAAAATCTCAAAAATTCCAAAAATTCTCAAAAAATCCCAATAAATCTCAAATATTCCCAATTTCATTTCTCTTAACTACCATAAATCCCAATTTTGTCAATTTGACCATCTTTAACTAAAATCCCCAAATTGCTCTTTGAAGACTCAAATTTCCCCAAATCCATGTCAAATGTCCATCAATTTGATCTCAATTGACCACAATTCCCATCCTAAACTCAAATTCACTTTTCATATGACCAAACTAAACAAAATACAAGCTCAATTGGTCGATTATTTGAGCCGAATTTTGATTTGGGCCAAAACCCCAATTTTGACCATATGACTTAATCTCACCAAATTGAACCCATGGCCTAGTCAATTAGCTAATTAAAATTGATAAAATCTTTATAACATTTCTATACATCAAAATCAACCATCAATTGACCTTGGTGAAGCCTCAAATCCATTTGACTTATAACATTCATATAAATCAAATTAAACCATCAATTGACATTGTTGAAGCCTCAAATCCATTTGATTTTGGCTTAAATCCAAAATTCCCAAATTTAGCCCCAAATTGGCTAAGTCCCTAAATTTCACCCAATTGATTGCCTTAACCTCCAAATTGGCATCCAATTCATGTTTAAAACTCTTCATTAGGTCCCTATTCACCATTTAAAATAATCAATTTGGAGTTATTCCAAGGCTAACCCAAGCTAGACCCAAGCTTAGCCCAATATGACCAAATTGATTAAAGTTCAAAAAAACTTCAAATTGACCTTTCAATTGAACTCAAAACCATTTCCATCCTTCACCAAAGTTGTTCCTTTTTTCAAATTGACCTTTCAATTGGGCTCAAAACCATTTCCATTCTTCACCAAAGTTGTTCCTTGTGATCATCTACACCAAATGCAACAATCAATTAAGCCAACTGACATGGCTAACCTAGCCCAAACCCAATCTACACCAAATTCAACAATCAATTGAGCCAATTGACATGGCTAACCTAGCCCAAACCCAAACCTTTCAATTGAACTCAAAACCACTTCCATCCTTCATCAAAGTTGTTCCTTGTGATCATCTACCATTCAATTGAGCTCAAAACCACTTCCATTCTTCACCAAAGTTGTTCCTTATGATCATCTACACCCCCAATTGAACTCAAAACCATTTCCATCCTTCACCAAAGTTGTTCCTTGTGATCATCTACACCAGTCCCTTAAATTGAGCTCAAAACCACTTCCATCCTTCACCAAAGTTGTTCCTTATGATCATATACACCAACAAACAACTATTTGGGCCATTGACATGGCTAAACCTTGCCCAAACCAAAGCTTTGGTCATTTGCACCCACTTGGACCCATGCACTAAATGTGACCTAACCACCTTAAAGCCATTAAATTAACTCCACCACAGCCATTAGTTTGACTTAGTGACTAGTCAAAACACCATGAAACCACCTAAATCAAGTCATGGACCAAAGGTCCCCCAAATTAAGGGATCTTGTTTTCAAATATGCACATGCTTAAGATATCTTTGCCAAATCCAAGCACATTTGCATTAAATTGTTGTAAAATGCACATGCTTAAGATACCCTTACCAAAACTAAACCTCATTGCATTAAGTTGCTTTGACAGATTCCCCTGGATGCCCTGACTAGCCAAATCAAAACACATTTGCATTAAATTGTTGTGATAGATTCTTCTGGATGCCCTGAGTTTGCCAAATCATTGTCATGGATTCCTATGGGTTCCCTGAGCTCCTAGCCACCTCCCCCTGGCTGGCCGGCCAGCAAGCCATGGGCCAAAGGTCCCCCAAATTAAGGGATCTTATTTCCAAAAATGCACATGCTTAAGATATCTTTGCCAAATCCAGGCACATTTGCATTAAATTGTTGTGTGGATTCCTCTGGGTTCCATGAGCTCCTAGCCACCTCCCTCTGGCCGACCGGCCAGCCTATTGACCAAAAAAGCCCAAAACCGAGAGCTAGCCCCATGGAAACTCACCCAAATCAAACCTAGAGGACAGCTCATCCAAATCAAACTATGGAGCTCCTCTACCCTCCAACTAAGCACCACATTACACCTCCTAATTGGCCACGACAGCCACCATAACCCCATTTTTATAAAAGGCCACCTCNAAGAGAGAGCTTGAAATTATTTTGGGAGACTCTGTAAAACTTCTACAAGAGTTTCTTGGAGACCTGTTGAGCTTAACTAAACCTTCCTTAGCCACTCAAATCCATTGCTTGAGTTCAATTTTGGAGCTCAATTTCAAGGCCGAAATAGGACATCCTCCAAACTTACACCAAATTCAAATTAATTGCACCCACACCATCCCAACATCAAGAGAAGAAGAACCCCCATAAAAGCCCCATCATCGAACCACCCTAAGGTGGACTTCGACCAAACCCCCAAATCGGCCTTGATCGAATTTGGGTCTAGGCACTTCACCACAACCAAAGGCTCCATCCTTAGGCTTTCGGCATCAACATAAAGCTTCTACAAGAATCCAATCGTGGCTACCCCTCTTGGACCAAGGTATTTAAAGTTAACCCTAAACTGAGCTTCTTTTAATTATTCATGTATATATAGTCAATTTAAGGGTCTATCAACCGTATGGATGTGTTTTACTAGTTAATATGAGCATTTTAAAAAAAAAATCACTCAATTTTATTAAGAATCGAGTGAGATATTAGCGTTTTAAAATAGACGGTTTTCGGGACCATTTCATTTGGGACGATGGCCCGTGATCGTCAGATCGAGTGTGTATTGATCGGGTGGCCCTGATCGCGTCAGACAGACCGCGGTCCGCATGGGCGGGAATGAGCTGGCTGGCAGCGCCAATCATACAGCGACACGTGGCCTGTTCGATCCGTACAAGGTTGACATGGATAAGTAAGAAAATAGGGGCATTTTCTTATTTATTTAATCCCCAAAACTTCAAAAATACATAACTTTGTGTAGAAAAATCACAAAAATAAAATAAAAATACTTTCTTGCTCAGTGAATAGAGAAGAATAATGTGGAATAAATTTCAATTCCATTTAATGCACAAAATATTTTAAATTAATTAAACACTAATTTGAATTATTTGATTCTTCATGCATATTGACGCATCACCTTGGCTTAAAATTTTGGCATGTTGTAGCCTCTGTTAAGGGAAATATCCTCTGATTTTTCCAAAGTCAGATGAGGTTCCTATACAGAGATCCATATTTTTCAAGTTTTTTCACATTATTCCATTAAAATAATCATGGAAATTATCATATTGATTAGAAAATTCTAAGAGAATTTTGGAAGGTCCATCATAACTAGAGAAGCTTTTGGAAATAATTTCATAAGTCAAGTCATTTAAGATGCCCTTAAATTTTACAAACACTAAATCACTAAAATAATTAATTTTAGAAAATATAAACATTTAAATGACTTGATTTTTTTATCTCCATTGTGGTTTCTAATCCACAGAACTCATCATAAAAATTTCAAAATATTTTGAGTTTATTTGACAACTTAAATTGATTTTTAAAGATAAACACCACTCTTGACATTTAAATGATTTTTAAAAATCAAAATATAACTCAAAAAATTATGAAACTTAGTTTTTTGAGTTCTCTGTGATCAGGGGTATTTTCTAAAAATAAAATGATATTTAAAATAAAAACTTGATTTTTAGCCTATTCTAAATATTTAAATAATTAAAAAT
>JXCR01149141.1:182406-217904 GCA_002079205.1 Phalaenopsis hybrid cultivar
GTTGAAGAGTCCTACCCTTTGAAATTCCTTGAAGATAATATTTCCTGATTTTTATCGAGAGTCTTCTTAAGTGACTTTGGTCATTTAGGATGTAATTAACTATAGGGGCTTGCCCTTATAGGAAGCATGTCTGAACCCAGCTTAGTATAAACCCTATTTTATCCTTTATATTAAATAGGGGAATTTATCGGCAAATAAAAAGGTTTCGCAGAACAAACGGACGTCATACTTTCCTTAGTTTATTTTGATCGAGCCTTATCCTCAATTCTTGTGTTTATCCTTCAGGATAGATACAAGATTTGAGGTACAATGCTCTTTCATTTTAAACTATGGAAATATGAGGTCAGTTTGATTTCATACTTCAACGTCCTTCCGAAGCGGGCGACGAGATTTTGNACGGGATTTCGACTTCGTTGACCGACAGCTTCTTACGGGCAACTCCCCTCCAACCCTGAAATAACGCCGACAGCTTCTGGCGACTCCGCTGGGGACAAGCTTTCTCTCCATACAAGTCAAGAAATATTATCTTCACACATAAGTAGTATGTCAATGTCCCTCTTAGAACAAATTACCCTTCTTCCATTGGCATACTTTACCCATTTCTGTCTTGGGAAAGTACAACTAACTCCTTGGACTNGCAGCTTCTTACGGGCAACCCCATAACCAAACCATCCCCAAAATAATGCCGATAGCTTCTGGTGACTCCGCTGGGCACAAGCTTTTCTCTCCATACAAATCAAGAAATATTATCTTCACACATCAGTAATATGTCCATGCTCTCTTCGTCCACATTACCCTTCTTCCGTTAGCATACTTTACCCATTTCAACCTTGGGAAAGTATAGTTAACTCCTTGGACTTCAGGATTAACTGTTCAACCATCTTTGAACAGAGGGGTTCGGAAGGCCACTAAGGACTCTTTAAATTTTCATGTGGGGTCCGACCCCCAATAGATGTGTTGGTGGATTAACTCCACCTAGGCATTTTTCTGCCGTGAATTGGGTCCCGCACTGGGTCCTATACTTTCTCACAACTCCTTTTCATATTTTTTTTGCTTCTTTGCAAATTAAATCAAATCATGTTGTACTCCGCGCACTTCAAAATATTAATCAATTTTGCACCCTTTTAAATAAAGATGTTAAAATTACCTATAAATTAAAACCCGCCCGGTCTACAGACTAACCTCTACTTTCAGTGCTTGCACTAAGGATTACAAGGTTTTTGGCCATTTAGCTAACCCTATAACTCTCTATTTCAAAGCCCGCTGCGATGGCATACCCAACGCTGACCTTTTCTTGCAACCTGCCGACGGATCGCAACGCCAGTAACGTCGCTCTCACCATCAAGTTTGGAGCCGGATTTGAGGACCTCGAGGTTATCCTCAGGAAAGCCCCGTTCGTGGTAATGAANTGACAGGATTTCGATTCCAGCGACCGACAGCTTCTTACGGGCAAGCCCACAAACCAACCCAAAATAACGCCGATAGAACTAATCAGACTTCATAAGAAAGAAATAACAAAACACAAATTTCATATATAAAAGAAAGTTCAAACAACATTGATAAACAAACAATAATTATCTAAAAACTCTTTCTCAAAGCAAATCCTTTGTAGCCTTTCCTCAGGAAGAAGATATCTCTCACTTTTCTCCTTCTCCAACACTTACAAAAAGTTTCACACTAAATCTCACCACAAAAACTCTAAATTATGAAAACAAAATCATTAATTACTCCAATATGGAAGTGGAATGGAATGATGTGGTGCCAAAAATGAAAGTAGAGGACTGAAAACTTTAGAAGAGCCCATTTTTCTGATGAAATTTGGCCCCAAATAGAGCCAAAGGTCGGTTCTCTAAGAGGTTCCTCCAAAAACTCTTCAAAAAGTTGTCCAAATGCATCGAACCTTCTAGAAACATGGTCTGCACCGCCTTTGGCGCCATCGGCGCTGGTCTGGCATCATCAGCGCTAAGTAAAAAATCTCTACGTTAATTTGTTATGCGCCTTCAGTGATGCCTTTGGCGTTGCCGCCGCTGAGTATTTCTTCCAAAACGTCATTTTTACTCTAAATTTCATCCTTTTTGCTTCATTTTTGCTTTAAGCCCTAAAAATCAATAACCTGTAAGAAAACATCAAAATGTCTTCCATTAAAGTGCAATATCATCAAAAATAAGTATAAAATATGGGTCTAAAAATACATATATTTTTGGTATATCAAAATCCACCAAACTTACATGTTACTTGTCTTCAAGTAACTCCTTTACTACATAAACAAATATGACTTATGATAAAGACCTTAACTTTTAGACTTTCATATTTTAGTTTTCCAAATATAATAGTATAACTTAAGAAAAATTCAAAACAACTTCAGTTAATACTAAAGGTGTAAAGATATTCAATAATCAAGTCTAAGGTTTCTGGCCCTCTATTTCTTTCAAGAAAAATTGCAATTTATTTTATTAAAGTCACTTAACAAATTCATATGAAAAAGAACTTCATAAAACTTTATTAATAATTAAGCTAACATTCAAATAAAAAGTTTAGAAAATGTGTAGAAGTCTTTTTTCCTTAAGTTGATTCAAGTGAAGCCAATTTTTAATTAGGCATCTCCTCAAGCAAAGTCTTTTTCCTTAAGTTGATTCAAGTGAAGCCAATTTTTAATTAGGCATCTCCTCAAGCTTTCACCCCATATAATTTTTTTTCTATTTCTTTTCTTTTCAGGATCATTTTTAATCCCCCTTTTCTTTTCTTTCTTTCTTTTCCTTTTTTTTTTTAATATGTTAGGATTACTATATCTGGATATCTTTTAATGAATTTGAACTTCACTATCTTCTTCTTAAAGTTTAAAAATTTTTACATTTCTTCACTTAATAAATTTATATTAACTTAAAGATTTCATAAAGTTTAATTCTTTTCTTTTTACATGAATCTTTTAAGATTTCAATACTTTAAAAATACAATTTTCCTTTAGTAAAAATAGAAAAACATAGTCTTATTCTCTTTTACCAAATATCTTAGCCCCTAGAATTAACNAGAAAAGAAAAAGAAAAGAAATGTAAGGGAGGAGAAGCTTGAGGATTAGTGTCTAATCAAAAATTAGTTCTACATTTGATCTTTTTAAAGTATTAGACATGATAATAATCTTAAGCTTATAAATATAATATAGTAAGTAAAATTATTTTTAATAAAAATTTTTAACTAGAGAAAATAAAAGAACAAAAATCTAAATTTATATTTTCCGAATTAGATAGGAACTCATATTTTCAAAGTTCTTAACATTAAAAAATTTTCAAACTTTAAGTTGTTCTCATTTACTAATTATTTTTTCTAAGTTGGACTACTATATTTCTAAATCTAAATTTTAGTAACTCCTAAAAAAACCTCATATACATATCATGCATATTTTGTTTATAAAGATTTAAGTGTCACTTGAGGATAAGAAACATTTTAAGTTTGGGGGATTTTGATACACCTAATATATATAGTGTTTTTAGACACATTTTTATACCTATTTTTGAGATATTGCACTTTAATGGAAGGTATTTTTGTGCAAACTGATACACCTAAATTATATTATGTTTTAGACACATTTTTATACCTATTTTTGAGATATTGCGCTTTAATGGAAGATATTTGTGTGCTTGCAGATACATATAACAATGGAAAAAAATGCTTAAAGGAGTGAAAAAGGATCAAATTTGGAGCAAAAAGGTGAAAAATTATGCAAAGAGTTTTGGCGCCTAAGCGCCAGATCCGGCGCTTAAGCGTCGGTTAAACAGAGAAGGTCTCGCCTAAGTGCCGAGATCCCCCGCTTAAGCGCCAGTTGCAGTTACTAGATGAGTAAAATCAGTTTTTACAAATTTTGAAGAGGTTTTAGAGGCACCCATTGGCTTAATAGGTGGTTGTAAACACTATGGACGAAAATTATCATGAAATGATGCGTCTTGTGGGCAAATAATCTAGAAACTTTACTAGATATGGAATTTTCAACCAGAGAAATTTTACCGATTTTGATGCACAGAAATTACATGATTGAGTTCTATCGAAAAAGTCGCTTATCAAAGAAAGGGGATTTTTGAATCGAGGATTCAACACGCCGAATACTTAAGTAGAGACACTATTGCGTAGATGTGTTAGGAAGTGCTTTGCTACACTACGATCACTATTTTTGTTCCTGTAATAAAAAAATTTTAAGCAAATCTTTGTAGGATCAACCAAGGAATGATTTACGTGTGAGGTAGGTTTGTGCAGTTCACTCCTTCAAGAATAAACGAGATGTTTATGATTGAAAATGTGTCATTATGCAAACTTTACTCCTACAAGAGAGTGGGGTTCGCTTCATCATTCGTCACTAGTGGTTGGTTTCCCGTGGCGGAAGCCTTTTCCCAGTGCGTGGAGCCTAGCCCCACAAATGAATGATCTCTACCGCTACCTTATGGATGAAGATGCAAATTGGGAGTCTAGAGATGATGGAAATGTAATTTTTCCTTCATCATTTTTAAGTTTAGTTTTAAAAGCTTAGCCCTTATTATTGCATCGAAATTACTACCTACTATGAAAATCAGTAAGGTCACTAAGGAGAGTGCATTCTGAACTACTGTATTCAAATCGAAAAACCTATTGATGTTGGAGCTATTATTGTGAAATCAATTTTGGGTTTGATTGTGAATGGATCAGCAACTGGACCGAAACATCCATCTAGTATTTTCCTACTTTGCAGTCAATTGCAAGTACCTTATGAAAATTAGAAAAAAGTGCTACTTCCTTGAAATTCGATGGATCCGGAAGTCTACTACAACTGTATTAGAATGAGGGATGAAAATGATAAGAATGTCCTAATGGATCAAGGATCTCAGAATTCATCACCTATTCAGCCTTACTACAACTCGAGTGCACTTTCAAAGAGGATCAAGAAGATAAAGAAAAAGGTGCAAAATCTCATGCACATAATTAAGAATTTTACTGAAATACTGGATCATCTGGATTGGAGACTAAAGTATTATTTTTAACATATAGGGCATTTTGAAGATGGATTGGTACGTATACTCAAGAAACATGCTTTGATTGAGGAGAAAAATTCAACTTATGAATTTCCATTTCAACCCTTCTACAATATGTATGTGCACTACCAATAAATGAGAGATATCTAGGAGAACAATAGTGATAATGATGTTTGATCTTAATATATGCTTGAAATGTTTTGTGTAGTACTTTGATTGAGGAGGAAAATTCAACTGATGAATTTCCATTTCAACCCTTCTACAATATGTATGTGCACTACCAATAAATGAGAGATATCTAAGAGGACAATAGTGATAATGATGTTTGATCTTAATTTATGCATGAAATGTTTTGTGTAGTATTGTTCATTTTAGTTTATTGTGTTGGATTGCATTTGCTTTCTAATGAGCACTATCAATGTTAATGGTTTGAATATTGATGTTTAATTTTTAGTGTTAGGATGTTGGTTCACTTTAGAATGCTTGATTTGATGTTTGTTGGCTTAAAAAATATTAGCTTAAAATAGCGTAGATTATATATATAAATTTGAGTTTTATGTTATTTGTGAAACTTATATGTTAGTGTGATGTTTATATATGCTTATGAAGGTTTATTAGTCTCAATTAATGGTTGACATGCAATAGTATGATGCCGATTTCCAAAGAAACTAAAATCTAGAAAATTTGAGCTCTCGCGCATGATGCGCCAACTTACAGAGCCTTGGTGCATGATGCGCCAATGTTTCGAACACGCTATATTGCCTAAAAAATCGCAAAATTGCATGAACAAACTCCATTTTTGCTACTTGAGTCATCGTCTACCACAAGACCTTGGTATAGGGCATCACATTGTGGGAGAAAGAAAAGTATTCAGAGGCTTGAAACTATAGATATCACCTAAGATTCACTGTTGATGATCGCGTCTTCGTAAAGGTAAGCAGGTAGAATTTACTACAGATATGATCAATACTTTTTATGTTTTGAGAGCTGTATTTTTCGATGAATACGCTGCATTTGTGATGACTAATTCATCATTGGAGGAAGTGACTGCATTTTTAACTGACGGAAGAGGGGAATAGAAGATCAAGAATAACAAGATAGTTAACTTCCCTGATTCCATGTTAACTATTCAATCAAATATATTGCACCACTTCATTTCTGTCAGACTGTTGCCAAGAAATCATTTAGCAGATGTTACAAATGATAGAGTTATGCTAAACTATTGCATTCAGAACATGATGGCAATAAATGTTGGTGCACTTATAGTTCAACATGCTTGGAGTATATCTGGTGGTTCTACAACTGGAGAATTGGGATACCCTGCCTTGATTTTCATTCTACGTGAACAATCAGCAGTAGAATCCTATACAAATGAAGAGAGATTATAAGCACAGAATCTGAGTGGGGGGCATATGATTCAAAGAGTAGAATCCAGACACCATCTCTCAGAGTCACCGTTGTCAACCAACTCACAACGGGAGAAAGCGCAAAACTCAAACTCGAAGAACTAGAGAGTCTCGAGGGAAAACGTTTGGAAGCCCAACAACATTTGGAGCTCTACCATGTAAAGATGGTACAAGTTCATGACAAATTGGTCTGCCCAAGGACATTCAAAATTAGTGACCTCGTACTTGTGCTCAAAAGGCATATTCTTGCTCGCCGGAAAATAGGTGGGAAATTCGAGCCAACTTGAGAGGGACCATTTGTCGTTGAGAAGGTCTATACGGGAGCAGCCTACTAGTTAGTGGACTTTCGGGGTGAAAGACCCATGTTACCGATAAATGGACGATACCTGAAAACCTATTACGCAGCCTGGTGCTGCCTGCCTCCGCTTGCCTCTGCATGCTTTGATACTTTGAAACTTTGATTGTTTTAGGGTTATATATATGGCCAAATGTCTATGACGGGGTCCAAACTTTGTAATTAACCTCAACATAATGAAAATTTTGAGAAAATTTTTTAACTTCACACTTTCTCTTTTATACGTTTAAATTTAAATACCCTATTAAATCAAACGAAACTCACACATAAAATGAGTAATCCTTTTCACCAAAATAAAACTAAAATTTACTTTAATGAATACTTTGTTTTGTTCTTGTTTATGCCAAGCTTCGGCCCATTGACATTTTTTTCTATCGTTTGCAGAAAGATGTCAGGACAGAGGCTGATTTTTGCCTTCTAGGAAGCTCGGGACCTCGCACTGAATGAAGAGATGGCGTCGTAAGGAGGTGACATAAATTTCAAATGAAAGATAATCATAAATGAGTGAATAATAAAAAAAATTCTTTTAAAACAACCTAATAAAATTAAAACTTTTAAAAACAAATTTTGAAAAATTAAATTGTGATAAAAACAATAAAAAAATAAAACAAACCCGTTGAGTGGATGCTTCCATTTTCGGAATTTCCTACTATTTGTGCGTGCAGCACAACCATCGTTATCTACACTAACTCTCTGCACATCCCCGCAGAATTTCACATTCTGCACAAAAAACTCACAAAGCTTTACAAATCTCCATCAACAAGATAGACCTTTCTCACATGATACATTTTTATAAATTCAACACTACTAACTTTCTCTTGAGAATTGACCTACATTTCAATTCTCATTTTCAAATCAGTCCTACATTTCTGATTCATTACATTCGAGGTTGGTCCTTACATTCCGACACTTTCTTTCGAGAATAGACTTACATTTAAATTCTCATTTTCGAATCAGTCATACATTTCTGATTCATTACATTCAAGGCCGGCTCTTACATTCTGACACTTTCTTTTGAGAACTGACCTACATTTCAATTCTCATTTCTAAATCAGTTCTACATTTCTGATTCATTACATTCGAAATCGGTCCTTACATTCTGACACTTTCTTTTGAGAATTGACCTACATTTCAATTCTCATTTAGAAATCAATCCTACATTTCTGATTCATTACATTCGAGGTCGGTCCATACATTCCGACACTTTCTTTTGAGAATTGACCTACATTTCAATTCTCATTTCCGAATCAGTCGCATTTCTGATTCATTACATTCGAGGTCGGTCCTTACATTCCGACACTTTCTTTAAAGAATTGACCTACATTTCAATTCTCATTTCCGAATGAGTCCTACATTTCTCATTCATTACATTCAAGGTCGGTCCTTACATTCCGACACTTTCTTTTGAGAATTGACCAACATTTCTGTTCTCATTTCCAAATCAGTCCTACATTCCTGATTCATTACATTCAAGGTCGGTCCGTACATTCCGACACTTTCTTTTGAGAATTGACCTACATTTCAATTCTCATTTTCGAATCAATCCTACATTTCTGATTCATTACATTCGAGGTCGGTCCTTACACTCCGACTTTCTCTCTCTCTATTTGAATTGATATTTGAATTTTAATTCCTACCTCGGGGTCAACACTTACATAATGACTCCCATTCTTTGGAAATCTTTGAAATTTCATAACTCAAAATCCATTCTCCGATCCCCAGCGAGAGTCCCTACTCCTTGATTCCAACCAGACGATCACCTGCTAAATCCCCGGCAGAAACAAATCACACACACAACTCTACGCATACTTCCGGGTGTGTTGTTGACTTAGGAGTTTGTATTGGTTTTTTTTGATCTCGTCGGTCAATGCCAATACGCGCGGTGTGCTTTCCCAGCACACCACACCTATTGGGGGTCCATTTGTTGACCTCATTTTTGGTGTTTGGTTTTTTCTCTTTAGTAGCCTAGGGTATAGCCATAGTACTTTTCCTGTTGACTATTCCTAGAAAACTAGACATGGAACCCTCCCCATTAAAAACTCCAAACTCTTTTCCACTTAACTTGAAGTTCCACATGTTGGTCTCAACCTCTAGCATTTAGTAGGTGGGATCACTATGGGGCGAAACTCAGATGGCTCACCTTAGGTCTGTTGGACCCTTAGGGTTGACCCTGGGTGTTGGTCTGGAGCTAAGACATTCACTACACTCACTACACTAACTACACTCATCTACACCCACAATCACTCACAACCTTGAACTCAAATTTTGAGCCTAGATCCCTTGATCTTTTAGGATACTCATGCAGATGGTTCCCTAAACCTACCAGCCCTAGGGCTATGGTTTGGCTAAGACCGCTATGTAGAGAACCCAAAATGGGGTTATCATTGGTCCATGGCTTGTTGGTGATAATTGGTATCTCAACTCTATCAAAATACCCATCTTGGCCTTTTACCCTAAAACACCACCAAATTACCAAAATACCCCTCCATAGCTCAAGATCCCAAAAATTTCAAAAATTCCCAAAAAATCCCAATAAGTCCCAAATATTTGCAATTTCATTTCTCTCAACTAGCACATGACTCAATTTGGCCAATTTGACCATCTTTAACCAAAACCCTCAAATTTGTCTATAAGCGCCCAAATTTCTTCAAATCCAATTCAAATGTCCATCAATTTGATCTCAATTGACTTCTATTCCAATCCTAAACTCAAATTAACTTTTGATATGACCAAGCTAAACCAAATCCAAGCTAAATTGGTCCATGATTTGAGCCTAATTTTGATTTGTGTCAAAACCCCAATTTTGACCATATGACCTAATCTCACCCAATTGAACCCACAGTCTAGTCAATTAGCTAATTAATGTTGCAAAATCCTTATAACATTCCTATACATCAAAATCAACCATTAATTGACCTTGGTGAAGTCTCAAATCTTTTTGATTTTGGCCTAAATCCAAAATTCCCAAATTTAGCCCCAAATTGGCTAAGTCCCCAAATTTTATCTAACTTGATTGCCTTAACCTCCAAATTGGCACCCAATTCATGTTGAAAACTCTTCATAGGGTCCCCGTTTGCCTTAACCTCCAAATTGGCATCCAATTCATGTTGAAAACTCTTCATGAGGTCCCTATTGTATTTACAATAATCAATTTGGACTTAGCTCAAGGCTAACCCAAACTAGACCCAAGCCTAGCCCAACATGACCAAATTGATTAAAGTTCAAAATTCCCTCAAATTGACCCTTCAATTGAACTCAAAACCACTTCTATCCTGCACCAAAGTTGTTCCTTATGATCACCTACACTAAATACAATAGTTATTTGGGCCAATTGACATGACTAACCTAGCCCAAACCCAACTTTTGGTCATTTGCACTCACTTGGACCTATGCACTAAATGTGAGCTAACTACCCTAAAGCCACCAAATTAACTCCACCACAGCCTTTAGTTGGACTTAGTGACCAGTCCAAACACCATGAAACCACCTAAATTAAGCCATGGACCTAAGGTCCCCCAAATTAAGGGATTTTATTTCAAAAAATGCACATGCTTAAGATATCTTTGCCAAATCAAAGCACATTNGGAAACCAGGATAAAACCCAATACACCTCCACACTCCACCAAACCTTAATTCCTTGTGCCTACACCTTCACAAGAGTAAAAGAAGCCAAAGCCCCATCAAATACCCCTTCCACAGAGCCTCTACCATAGCTCTAGACCAACGCCTGAAATCGAGCTTGGTCAACTTTACACCTAGACTTCACACCAAGGCCAGAGACTCAATCCCTAGCCTCCTTGAACCCCAATGAACGTGTCGAGCATCTCTGATCGAAGCCTCCCTTCTTAAAGCAAAGGTATAAAACTCCTCCTCTTCCCAAGCTTATTTTGATTCTCCATTTATTTAAGCTTGATTTCATGGTACCTTAGTCATATAGATGTGTTTGTCTCACTTAGATGAGTCCATAGGATAAAACCTGAAGCGATTTGGTTGAGTATAGGCCGAGATCTTAAGGTTTTAATTTGGAAGGGCATGGGATCACTCTATCGGGGATGATGATGGGGAGCCGTTCGATCAAGCGTGTATCAAACGAACGAGGGAGATCGAGTCGGACGGCGCTTTGAGACGTGAATAGCGGGTCGAGTCAGCAAGCTACGTGGACGGCGGCGTCCAACTAGAGCGCGCCACGCATGCTTTCGAAGCCGTCGTAGGATGAGGTCACACGCGCGGTTTAAATAGAAAAATAGGGGTATTTTCTTATTTACTTAATACCCTTAACCTCAAAAATACATAACTTTGTGTAGAAAAATCAAAAAAATAAAATAAAAATATCCACTTGCTCAGTGAAAAGAGGAGCATAATGTGGAATAATTTTCAAGCCCATTTGATGCAGAAAATATTTTTAATTAATTAAACACTATCTGGAATCATTTGATTTTCCATGCATCTTGACATATCACCTCAGCTTGAAATTTTTACATATTGTAGCCTCTGTAAGGGGGAACATTCTCTAATTTTTCCAAAGTTAGATGAGGTTCCTACACAGAGATTCATATTTTTCAACTTATTTCACATTATTTTGTTAAAATAATCATGAAAATTAGCATATTGATTATTAAATTCTAAAAAAAATTTGGAAAGTCTACCATGACCAAAGAAACCTTTGAAAATGATTTCATGGGTCAAGTCGTTTAAAATATCCTTAAATTTTTCAAATACTGAATCAATAAGACAATTGATTTTGGAAAATATAAACATTTAAATGACTTGATTTTGATCTCCATTGTGATTTATAATCCATAGAACTCCTCATAAAAGTTTCAAAATATTTTGAGTCCATTTAATAACTTAAATTGATTTTTTAAAGATTAAATACCACTCTTAACACCTAAATGATTTTTAAAAAATCAAAATATAACTTAAAAAATTATGAAACTTAGTTTTTTTGAGTTGTCTGTGATCAGTGGTGTTTTCTAAAAATAAAATAATATTTAAAATAAAAACTTAATTTTTGGCCTATTTTAAATATTTAAATAATTAAAAAACTCATAAATATTATAAAAATAATAAAACTCATGATAATGTTCTAAATTATTTCCTAATCACCTAAGAACAATGAAAATATTTTTCCTGATTTTCTAAATAAAGATATTGAATTTTAAAGCTTAAAATAATTTTTTAAAAGGCTAAAAAATGAGTTTTCACTAAAATAATTCCAATAAATCAAGAAAAAATAAAAAAAATATAAAATTTTCCCCTTTGAGTTCTTTGACCTTTGGGAGATTTTTCAAAAATATAAAACTTAATTTTCAACACTAAAAATATTTTATTTTTATTAAATAACCCAGAAATTAAAATAATTTTAATAAATCACAGAGAATTCAAACAATTGTGAAATTTGATCCAAAGGCTCCTCTCGTCTAGTTATACCTCCAGTAAAAATTTTAAGGGATTATAATATACCTTGGTCAAGTTAGGAATTTTCTTTGAAAAATCCTATTTTTGCATAAAAATAATTATATAAATTAAATTAAATTTTGAAAAATCACATTTTCCCCTCTGATGTTTCAATTGACCCATGAATGAGGTAGAATAAAAAGTTCAAAGTCATTTGAATTGAATTTGACAAATTATGAAGTGTTAGAGCCTTAGGGGCAAATGTATCAAAGTCATTTGAATTGAATTTGACAAATTATGAAGTGTTAGAGCCTTAGGGGCAAATGTGAGGATAAAAATTTTAAAGTCATTTAAATTGAATTTGACAAATTATGAAGTGTTAGAGCCTTAGGGGCAAATGTGTAATTTTAGCATTGGAATTGAATTTGACAAATTATGAAGTGTTAGAGCCTTAGGGGCAAATGTGTAATTTTAGAAATTTAGCCTTAATTAATTATGAAGTGTTAGAGCCTTAGGGGCAAATGTGTAATTTTGGAAACCTTGCCTTAATTAAACATGTTAGGCTTAATTCACAAGGAGGGAAAATGGGTAACCTCTAATCTTAATCAATTTATTTGATGTTTGAAACCCAAAGGGGTTGAGGGAAAATGGGTAACCTCTGATCTTAATCAATTTATTTGATGCTTGAAATACAAAGGGGGTAAGGGAAAAGAGGGTAACCTCTATTCTTTGTCAATTTTTTTAAGGTTCGAAATACAAAGGGGTTAATTGGTAGAAACCAATATCACTTTCCTAATTAGGAATAATAAATTTCTAAATCATTAAAAATTTGGAAGTTTATCAAAATTGAATGATCCTGGACTTAGAGGTATGACTTTTGAAGTCAATAACTAATCAATTTAATACCCATATTTTTATTTTCAAATAGAATCCAAATCATGAATCATGACCACTTAAAACTTAACCCTCCAGTTAAGACACTCACTTAGGCCTTAAGGGCTTAGTGGTGACTTAGGCCAAATCAAAATTGATTAAATGAGGATTAGAAAAATAAACATAATTGTATCAAACATCCTTGAAACACCACTAAGCCCAATTAGGATTAAAATTTGGCTAAGTGTTCAAATTACACTAACTTGCCCCTTTAAGGGACTTCACCCACATAATTTTTAAAATTAAATAATAAATGATAATTACCCATTTCTTAGGGATAATTGAGACATCAAAGTTCACTGAGCATTAAGGATATTTACAGGATAAACCATTAAGCAAAATGATAAGTCTAAATGGACTCGAGGCTTTTCACTAGTTGGTGAGGGAGAGACATGGACCTGTTTCCCCCTCTTAACTTGTTAAATACCTCATAGGCCTATTAAACTTAATATTTTTTGCTTAAAGAAATCATCCTTAATTAAACTTTTAAGGACTCACCATAATATGACGTAGGATTAGGAAAATTTTACCTTTTCTGATTTTCATAAACAGCATTAACATGCATTTTAAGTTTCAGGTGGTGGAACGAGAAGACTTGCCGGGTACACTTTTACAGTTTTTTTTAGCTTTGCTTTTCTTATACTTTTATATCGTACTTTTATACCTGCAAATTTACATGATAAACAACGATCTCACCCTGCTTGAAAACTAAAACCATCAGGATAGCCACTTACACAAAAGCAAAACTAAAATCAACCAAGATAAAATTCACCACCACAACATTCAAAATACAAAACAACTCAAAATTTAATCACAAATATCACACAAAACTACAACTTCAACTAAATTAAGATATCTCTATCGGATGATCGGGAATCCCTTAGAGGAGGTAACCTACAGTTGCTAACAAGGCTTCCCACGGTTTAAATTAAATTATGGAACTCAGGGAAACCTACGGTTGCTAACGAGGCTTCCCACGGTTTAAATGAAATTATGGAGCTGATTAAGTTGGGTTTAGTAAGTTCATTTGGACTGAGTGAATCCCACAACTTCAACTAAATTAAGATGTCTCTATCGGATGATCGGGAATCCCTCGGAGGAGGTAGAGGCTTCTCACGATTTAAAAAAATTATGGAACTCATTAAGTTGGGTTTGATAAGTTCATTTGGACTAAGTGAATCTTTAAAATTATGGAACTCATTAAGTTGGGTTTGATAAGTTCATTTGGACTAAGTGAATCTCTAAATGGGAAGATCAGGAACCCCTCGGAGGAGGTAACCTACGGTTGCTAACGAGGCTTCCCACGGTCTAAATGAATGGAACTCATTAAGTTGAGTTTAGTAAATTCATTTGGACTAAGTGATTCCAATAGAAAATATTAGTGCCGGGACGACGAAACCGTGGGATCTTGACCGGTGTCACTTTAATAAACTTTAATATGAGGTGCCGGGACGATGGAACCGTGGGATCTTGACCGGTGTCGCTCTAATCAACTTTAATATGAGGTGCCGGGACGATGGAACCGTGGGATCTTGACCGGTGTCGCTCTAATCAACTTTAATATGCCCTCGGAGGAGGTAACCTACGGTTGCTAACGAGTTTTCCCACGGTCTAAATGAAATTATAGAACTCATTAAGTTGAGTTTAGTAAATTCATTTGGACTAAGTGAATCCAATAGAAAATAGTGGGTGTCGGAACGAGGGTTTAGTAAGTTCATTTGGACTAAGTGAATCCAATAGAAAATAGTGATACCGGAACGAGGGAGCCGTAGGATCCTAACTGGTGTCGCTCTAATCAACTTTAATATGACCTCATAAAATTTAAAGATGCGTTTGATAAGTTCATTTGGACTAAGTGAATCCAATAGAAAATAGTGATGCCGGAACGAGGGATTTGGTAAGTTCATTTGGACTAAGTGAATCCAATAGAAAATAGTGATACCGGAACGAGGGAACCGTTGGTGTCGCTCTAATCAACTTTAACATGCCTCCATAAAATTTAAAGAACTTCAATCATAAGGCCAGAACTCATTAAGTTGAGTTTAGTAAATTCATTTGGACTAAGTGAATCCAATCGAAAATAGTGGTCCTCGGAGGAGGTAACCTACGGTTGCTAACGAGGCTTCCCACGGTCTAAATGAAATTATGGTCCTCGGAGGAGGTAACCTACGGTGAGGCTTCTCACGATTTAAATGAAATTATGGAACTCATTAAGTTGGGTTTAGTAAGTTTACGGTTGCTAACGAGGCTTCCCACGGTTTAAATGAAATTATGGAACTCATTAAGTTGGGGTAAATTGCAACTAAATTAAGATGTCTCTATCAGATGATCGGGAATCCCTCGGAGGAGGTAACCTTGGTTGCTAACGAGGCTTCCCACAGTTTAAATGAAATTATGGAACTCATTAAGTTGGGTTTCATAAGTTGCTAACGAGGCTTCCCAAGGTTTAAATGAAATTATGGAACTCATTAAGTTGAGTTTAGTACACAACTTCAACTAAATTAAGATGTCTCTATCGGATAGAATCCCTTAGAGGAGGTAACCTACAGTTGCTAACAAGGCTTCCCACGGTTTAAATTAAATTATGGAACTCAGGGAAACCTACGGTTGCTAACGAGGCTTCCCACGGTTTAAATGAAATTATGGAGCTGATTAAGTTGGGTTTAGTAAGTTCATTTGGACTGAGTGAATCCCACAACTTCAACTAAATTAAGATGTCTCTATCGGATGATCGGGAATCCCTCGGAGGAGGTAGAGGCTTCTCACGATTTAAAGAAAATCGGGAACCCCTCGGAGGAGGTAACCTACGGTTGCTAACGAGGCTCCAACTAAAGTAATATGCCTCTATTGGAAAATCGGGAACGCCTTGGAGGAGGTAACCTACGGTTGCTAACAAGGCTTCCCTCTCTATCGGAAGATCGGGAAACCCTCGGAGGAGGTAACCTACGGTTGCTAACGAGGCTTCCCCTATTGGAAGATCGGGAGCCCTCGGAGGAGGTAACCCTACGGTTGCTAACGAGGCTTCCCTAAATGAAATTATGGAACTCATTAAGTTGAGTTTAGTAAATTCATTTGGACTAAGTGATTCTAATAGATTCATTTGGACTAAGTGATTCCGATAGAGGAAGATCAGGAACCCCTCGGAGGAGGTAACCTACGGTTGCTAACGAGGCTTCCCACGGTCTAAATGAATGGAACTCATTAAGTTGAGTTTAGTAAATTCATTTGGACTAAGTGATTCCAATAGAAAATATTAGTGCCGGGACGACGAAACCGTGGGATCTTGACCGGTGTCACTTTAATAAACTTTAATATGAGGTGCCGGGACGATGGAACCGTGGGATCTTGACCGGTGTCGCTCTAATCAACTTTAATATGCCCTCGGAGGAGGTAACCTACGGTTGCTAACGAGTTTTCCCACGGTCTAAATGAAATTATAGAACTCATTAAGTTGAGTTTAGTAAATTCATTTGGACTAAGTGAATCCAATAGAAAATAGTGGGTGTCGGAACGAGGGTTTAGTAAGTTCATTTGGACTAAGTGAATCCAATAGAAAATAGTGATACCGGAACGAGGGAGCCGTAGGATCCTAACTGGTGTCGCTCTAATCAACTTTAATATGACCTCATAAAATTTAAAGATGCGTTTGATAAGTTCATTTGGACTAAGTGAATCCAATAGAAAATAGTGATGCCGGAACGAGGGATGGTGTCGCTCTAATCAACTTTAACATGCCTCCATAAAATTTAAAGAACTTCAATCATAAGGCCAGAACTCATTAAGTTGAGTTTAGTAAATTCATTTGGACTAAGTGAATCCAATCGAAAATAGTGGGTTTGATAAGTTCATTTGGACTAAGTGTATCCAATAGAAAATAGTGATACCGGAACGAGGGAATCATAGGATCCTAACCGGTGACACTCTAATCAACTTTAATATGCCCTCATAAAATATAAAAAACTTCAACCATAGAGCCACCAAATTTGATATTATAACTTGACACACTAGATAACTGAAACTTGTCGCGGCAGGAGCTTGGAGCTAGCATGGTGGGCAACACGGCCATCTTCAACAGTAAAACCTATCTTCACCAGCTACACCAATCTTCCTTCCTTAGACTTTAACAACAAAGCCATAGGACTTCGAGGTTGTTTGCTTATGCAACGTAAATCCTCACCTTATCTTAAAGCCATAAGACTTCGAGGTTGCTTGCTTATGCAACGTAAATCCTCACCTTATCTTTAGGCTAAATACATAGGACTTCGAGGTTGCTTGCTTATGCAACGTAAATCCTCACCTTATCTTTAGGCTTTTGTGTAGCCCTGCTATACAATATAAGCCCTAACTCATCTTAGGATTCCGAGGTTATCATTTGTCACGACCTAAATCCTCACATCTTTCAGGCTATTTGGGACTTTGAGGTTGCTTGCTTATGCAACGTAAATCCTCACCTTATCTTTAGGCCTTTGTATCCATTTCTATATAATATAAGCCCTAACTCGTCTTAGGACTCCGAGGTTATCTTTTGTCACGACCTAAATCCTCACATCTTCCAGGCTATTTGTGTGATCATTTCACACGAATGTAAGTCCTAACTAATAAAATTTGCAGGATGCAACACTTAAAATACTTCTCCTCAAAGTTGAAGCCAAACATTAGGATAGCTTCGGAAGTCACCGAGGTTCGCCTCTGGATCCATGACATCCCCTAGTTCTTCTTCCTTTGGATTCTACAATAAAATGTTCCAATTTGGATCCATGACATCCCCTAGTTCTTCTTCCTTTGGATTCTATAATAAAATGTTCCAAATTTGGGTTCTCCTCTGGATCCATGACATCCCTTAGTTCTTCCTCCTTTGGATTCTACAATAAAATGTTCCAAATTTGCTAGATCCATGACATCCCCTAGTTCTTCTTTCTTTGGATTCTACAATAAAATGTTCCAAATTTGAGAACCCATGACATCCCCTAGTTCTTCCTCCTTTGGACTCTACAACAAAATGTTCCAAATTTGAACCTCCCTTGCACACCTCTATGTCCGACTTCGTTGAAGAGTCCTACCCTTTGAAATTCCTTGAAGATAATATTTCCTGATTTTTATCGAGTCTTCTTAGGTGACTTTGGTCATTTAAGATGTAATTAACTATAGGGGCATGCCCTTATAGGAATTTCGGTGACTTTGGTCATTTAAGATGTAATTAACTATAGGGGCTTGCCCTTATAGGAAGCATGTTCTATAGTGGCTTGCCCTTATAGGAAGCATGTCCAACCTTTGAAATTCCTTGAAGATAATATTTCTTGATTTTTATCGAGAGTCTTCTTAAGTGACTTGTCCTACTCTTTGAAATTCCTTGAAGATAATTTTTCTTGATTTTTATCGAGAGTCTTCTTAAGTGACTTTAGTCATTTAAGATGTAATTAACTATAGGGGCTTGCCCTTATAAGAAGCATGTCCAAACCCAGCTATTCTTTGAAGATAATATTTCCTGATTTTTATCGAGAGTCTTCTTAGGTGACTTTGGTCATTTAAAAGCGTTGAAGAGTCCTACCCTTTGAAATTCTTTGAAGATAATTTTTCTTGATTTTTATCGAGAGTCTTCTTAGGTGGCTTTGGTCATTTAAGAATATTTCATGATTTTTATCGAGAGTCTTCTTAGGTGACTTTGGTCATTTAAGATGTAATTAACTACTTTCTTGACTTTTATCGAGAGTCTTCTTAAGTGACTTTGGTCATTTAAGATGTAATTAACTATAGGCTAGATTTTTATCGAGAGTCTTCTTAGGTGACTTTGGTCATTTAAGATGTAATTAACTATAGGGGAATTTTTATCGAGAGTCTTCTTAGGTGACTTTGGTCATTTAAGATGTAATTAACTATAGGGGTACCCTTATATGAAGCATGTCCGAACCCAGCTTAATATAAACCCTATTTAATCTTTTATATTAAATACGAGTCTTCTTAAGTGACTTTGGTCATTTAGGATGTAATTAACTATAGGGGCTTTCCCTTATATTTCTTAGGTGACTTTGGTCATTTAAGATGTAATTAACTATATGGGCTTGCCCTTATAGGAAGCCGGTGACTTTGGTCATTTAAGATGTAATTAACTATAGGGGCTTGCCCTTATAGGAAGCATGTTGAACCCAGCTGTATAAACCCTATTTTATCCTTTATATTAAATAGGGGAATTTATCGGCAAATAAAAAGGTTTCGCAGAACAAACGGACGTCATACTTTCCTTAGTTTATTTTGATCGAGCCTTATCCTCAATTCTTGTGTTTATCCTTCAGGATAGATACAAGATTTGAGGTACAATGCTCTTTCATTTTAAACTNCGACACACTAGAAAACTCAAACTCGTCGCGACGAGGAGCTTGGAGCTAGTATGGTGGGCAACACGACCATCTTCAACAGCAAAACCTGTCTTCCCCAGCTAAGCCAATCTCCCTTCCTTAGACTTAAACAACAAAGCCATAGGGCTTCGAGGTTGCTTGCTTATGCAACGTAAATCGTCACCTTATCTTTAGGCCTTTGTATAGCTCTGCTATACAATATTAGCCCTAACTCGTCTTAAGATTCTGAGGTTATCATTTGTCACCACCTAAATCCTAATATCTTCCAGGCTATTTATGTGATTGTTTCATACCAATGTAAGCCCTAACTAATAAAATTGGCAGGATGATAGCTTGGGAAGTCATTGAGGTTCGCCTCTGGATCCTTAACATCCCCTAGTTCTTCCTCCTTTGGACTCTACAATAAAATGTTCCAAATTTGAACCAAACCCCTTTTACACCTTTACGTCTGATCTCATTGAAGAGTCCTACCCATTGAAATTCCTTAAAGATAATATTTCCTGATTTTTATCGAGAGTCTTATTAAGTGACTTTCATCATTTAAGATATAATTAATTATAGGGGCTTGCCTTTATAGGAAGCATGTTTGAACCCGGTCTAATATAAACCATATTTAATCCTTTATATTAAATAGGGAACTTGTCGGCAAATACAAAGGTTTCGCAGACCTGTCGGACGTCATACTTTCCTTAGTTTTTTTGATCGAGCCTCATCCTCAAGTCTTGTGTTTATCCTTCGGGATAGNAGCTCAAAATTTAATCACAAACATCGCACAAAACCACAACTTCAACTAAATTAAGACATCTCTATCGGATGATCGGGAAGCCCTCAGAGGAGGTAACCTACGGTTTCTAACAAGGCTTCCCACGGTTTAAATGAAATTATGGAACTCATTAAGTTGAAGTTCATTTAGACTAAGTGAATCCAATAGAAAATAGTGATGCCGGAACGAGGGAATCGTAGGATCCTAACCAGTGTCGCTCTAATCAACTTTAATATGCCCTCATAAGATTTAAAGAACTTCAACCATAGGGCCAACTGATTTAACATTATAACTTGATACACTAGATAACTCAAACTTATTGCGGCAAGGAGCTTGGAGCTAGCATGGTGGACAGCACTGTCGTCTTCAACAGCAAAACCTGTCTTCCCCAGCTAAACCAATCTTCCTTAGACTTAAACAACAAAGCCATAGTACTTCGAGGTTGCTTCCTTATGTAACGTAAATGATCACCTTATCTTTAGACCTTTGCATAGCCCTGTTATACAATATAAGCCCTAACTCGTCTTAGGATTCTGAGGTTTTCTTTTGTCACGACCTAAAATCCTCACATCTTCCAGGCTATTTGTGTGATCATTTCATACGAATGTAAGCCCTAAATAATAAAATTGGCAGGACTAAACACCTAAATATTTCTCCTCAAAACTGAAGCCAAACATTAGGATAGCTTGGGAAGTCACCGGGGTTCTCCTCTGGATCCATGACATCCCCTAGTTCCTCCTCCTTTGGATTCTACAATAAAATGTTTCAAATTTGAACCAATCCCCTTTCACACCTCTACGTCCGATTTCGTTGAAGAGTCCTACCCTTTGAAGCATGTCTGAACCCAAATTAATATAAACCTTGTTTAATCCTTTATATTAAATAAGGTAACTTGCCGGCAAATACAAAGGTTTCACAGACCAGACAGACGTCATACTTTCCTTAGTTTATTTGATCGAGCCTCATCCTCAAGTCTTGTGTTTATCCTTCGGGATAGATACATGATTTGAGGTACAGTGCTCTTTCATTTTAAACTATGAAAAATATGGTGTCAGTTTGATTTCATTCTTCAATGTCCTTCCGAAGCGGACGACGAGATTTCAATTCCAGCGACCGACAGCTTCTTACGGGCAACTCCTCACAAGCCTCCAAAATAGCGCTGACAGCTTCTGGAGACTCCACTGAAGACAAGCTTCTCTCTCCATACAAATCAGAAAATATTATCTGCACACATTGGTAATGTGTATATGCTTTACCAATTTTCCATTGACATACTTTACCCATTTCTGTCTTGGGAAGGTATGGTCAACTCCTTGGACTTCAGGACTAGCTGNTTCTCTTTCATTTTAAACTATGAAAAATAAGGGGTTAGTTTGATTTCATACTTCAACGTCCTTCCAAAGCGGATGATGGGATTTCAATTCCAATGATCAACAGCTTCTTACGGGCAACTCCCTCCAAACCAACCCGAAATAACGCTGACACATTTTTAGATATTTGGAGCAAAAATGACAAAAAAAAAGGAAAAAATTTGGAACCAAAACAACAAATTTTGAAATTTTGGTGCATGATGCACCGTTTTACAAAGGATTGCCGCAAGACGCACCAGAGATGACTTATGCGGATTAAGCCAGTTTGAGATAAATTTTGCATGAACTTTCAAAGGGAAACTTGTTCTACACACCTATTGGAGTAATTCAATACTCTTAGACACTTTGGAAGGTTCTCTTATGAACAAATATGTCTCTTAGATCAAATGACACATCTTTTGAATTCAAAAAAGTTAACTTTTAGAGGGAATTCTTGAGGAAATTTTGAATTTCTTTTGAAAAGTGGCAGCCCAAAATAAAAGAAAGGGATTTCAAGGAGTTGAAGGAGGGATGAAAAGGACAAGAAAGTGGGGGCAGCGTGAAAGGTGAGGAGAGAAAAAGAGGAGATCTTCTTCTAGGGTTGTAAGAAGAGAGGAAAGATGAGAGATTTCTTCTTCATTGCACTTCTAAGAGAGAATTGAGTGTGCTTGCAAAGAGAGAAAGACTTGGAGAAAACTTCTAGGGATTTGCTTGGGAAGGATTATTAGATAATTTATATCTTTTATTTCTTTTGTTTTGTAAACTTGTTTTTATATATGAAATCCATGTTTTTTCGTATCCTTCTCATGAATTCTAGTATTTTTCTTTATTCTTCTCCCTAAATTGAGATATGATTTTGTGAAGAATTGATTTTGTTTTCTATGGTTTTGAATCTTAATAATTAGTGATGATTTGAGCTCTAATCTTCATTTACTTTTCAATCTGGCCAATTGAAATGTTAAACCATGTGGAGAACATATGTTATGAAAAGGGATATGATTTCCATAACAGGGGAGAACCACATTTTATTTCATGGGAGAGTATGTCATCCATGGAATTGAGTGCAAATAAATAGGGAAATATACTTTGATGGATACAAAATTATACATTTTAAGGTGACAGATTAAAATCCGCAATTTAGTCCAATTAATTGGAAATTAACGTGAGATTGTTAGGTCTCAAAGGAGGGAGTAGTGGGAGCTCTGGAGTGGCAGTCGTTATCCTCCAGCCTAACCACAGAATTAAGGACCAAACTCTAGATTAGTCAATGTGCTTTATAACACTTTGAAGAGGGTAAAGAATAAGATTGCTCTTATTTGACACAAAATAATATATATATATATATATATATANACCCCAAAAGTTCAAGAGCTGTCTCCAAAACTCACTTTGAACTGCCTCCAAGACTTCCCTGCATGCAAGAAGGCTAAAGCTACTGCTGACATGACACCCGTCAAACCCGCTAGCCCCGCTGCTGCTAAGGGGAAAGAGGTAATGATTGTTGAGAATCCAATTGAGGGATTAACTATCCCACCACCTGTGTTTGAGATCGGATCAAGTTTGAGGACTCTACCATTGACCCGTACTCAAAGGAGGAACCGCAATAGGAGAATTCAGACGGCCATCAAAGCCCAGAATCCTGAAAATACACTTGATGAAGAAGAGCCTCATCAAGTTGAAGAGGTAATACCGGAAATTTATCCACTCCTATGAGGGAGCAGATTCCATCCCCTGACAGATACTGATGGATATGAGAGTATCCGGAAGATTGCTGCTACATTGCCATCACCTGATGGACATGGTGAGAAGGGAAAGAAATCCAACGGCATCACTCGAGTTAGTGCAGTCTTCAGAAGGCTTGATATTAAAGAAGGATGTTTTGTTAGTGAATTACTTAAACGAGTGGGATATGCAATTTCCCCTCATATGAAGAATGAACTTTCGAAGGATATTAAGTCCGCTAGAAAATCTCGTAGGTCGACTATTGAGTCGCCTACCAGAGTTCTCGTCTGGCTCCGTTTGGGAAACCGAGTTGATACTGCTATAGTCACCACCAACCATACCACCACCAGGACCACAGGTCGACGACTGATTAAGTCAAGATTGGGTCCGAGGAGCTTACCCATCATTCCTGCAATCATGGAAAAAAAGACAAGACGATTACCTGACACTGTAGCTGATCTACACCATGGGGAGCATACCTTCCCTCGACATACCGATGTCTCTACTAAGACGTCCCATCCTGAGGCGTCATCGTCAAAAAGGAAGAAGGTATGGGTACCTAAGGTCACTGCACCGATACAGTCCAGTGAGCCTGCAAGACAGAAAGCAAAACCAGAGCCTGAAATATCTGACATCGTCACGACAATAGCTAGTGAGATGGAGGAACAAGTTGAGTATTTCCATCAAGGTACTCCAGATCTTAAATCAATCAAATAATCGATAACTGAAGAAAAAGTTGAGAAATTCAGGATTGAGATTTCTGAGTTGGCTCGAGAACACAGAGTTTCCGTCGATAGTGACAATGAGGATTTTGATTACAATGATTACTTGGAGGAAGATTTCATGGATTTCCACGTGATTGAAACCAGAACTACCACATTTGCGCTTGAGGCTCAATCTCACACTAAAGAGAACGTCGTAGATTAGGTGTGTAGGGTTATCCTCCTCAGGGATGAACAAGTTGTCCTACTGGAGAAAAGGATAGAAGAAATGACTGCAGCTATGACTGCCATGGCCACCATTCAGGGGCAATCACAAGCACCCTGATTGGCTTCTCCAGAGGTTGACCAGCCAGAAGTCATACACATCGCAGATGAAAGAAGGGAGGCTACTTCGACAGACAAAGAAGAACAACCGAAGAAGGATTCTCCATCAAGTGCCATGCTAGAAAAAGAGTTCAAGCAAATGGTTGAACAAGTACGGGACGCCTTAGCCCAGTCCAAGGGCGGTGCATCAATTTTAAAGGGTAGACTTATTCGGAGGAGAATTTGATGCCCGGTGCCTTTCCTCAAGGGCTATGTAACCCCAAACTTTAAGATATTTGATGGGACTGGAAATCCCAGACAACACATAGCACATTTTTAAGCCAATTGTGGAAACACAAGGAATAGTGAAGTTCTACTCTGCCAGCAGTTTGTTAGTAGCTTGTCAGGGATCGCTTTTGACTGGTACGCTGACCTGCCCAACGGTTCAGTTAAAACATTTTCTGAGTTGGAACATTTATTTGTGAAAAGATTTGCTGGGGTGCAGCATCATGTGTCTATTGGAGAACTCATGATGGAGAAGCAGAAGCCTAGTGAAACCTTGATAGACTATATTTTGAGATGGAGAAACCTTAGCATGAAATGTGAACCTCAGCTACAGGAACATCAAGCGATTGAGATTCTAATCAAAAGAATTCATGGTCTAGTAGCTTTCATGGTTAAGGGACTCACCATCAAATCCTTCAAGAAGCTACTCAGTAAAGCCAGCAGTCTGCAAGAAGAAATGAACCACATGGAACCACAGGAAAAGGCTAAGGTGACCAGAGTGTTCGAAAAGAAATCAGGGGTAGTCGCAACTGTTGACAAAGGAAAGCAGCCGATAAAGATATATGCAGAGGATCATCGTCAGTCTTCATCATAGTACCCTCAGAAACAAAGCAGTCAATCCAACCAACGGCCATCTCAGGAGGGATCACCTCGAATAGCGGGTAAGAGAATATCCCTATTAGAGCGATAGAAAATTGTTTACTCCTTCAAAGATGAAGCTGTACCTAAAATATTCAAAAGCTTGATGAAGAAATCAAAATGCAAACTGCCTGTTCCAAAGAAACCCGAAGAGGTGGATAAGAAGAATGAACCAAATTATTGCTCGTACCACCGATTGCTTGGGCACACTATAGACAAGTGTTTTGTCTTTAAAGACTGGATTGAGAAGAACCTTAAGGAAGAGAATATAACAATCCCAAAGGAGTAATTGAGAGAACATGAAAA
This sequence comes from Phalaenopsis hybrid cultivar, assembly GCA_002079205.1. NCBI lineage: Eukaryota > Viridiplantae > Streptophyta > Magnoliopsida > Asparagales > Orchidaceae > Phalaenopsis > Phalaenopsis hybrid cultivar. Next base: position 207,934 of record JXCR01149141.1, read on the forward strand.
AAGTTCCAAAAACATGGTTTCATCTCAATCTCCCTAATTGATCCATATGTCAGAACGGATGGATGGAGTACAACTTGGGATGAACTCAAAAAGGTTCTCGATCAAATGCAGGATTCATCGAAGCAAGCTTCTGCAAATACAGAAGAAGGATGGAATGAAGTATGTATGAGATCATCCAAGAAGATACTAAACAAGCTACAGTCTGCATCAAAACAAGCCTCCATTCAGATTCTGCAGCATACCGAGCCCGAGATGAAGAAGTCACCAGAAAATCTACCATCGTTCAGGACAAAGAATAAGAAGAAGAAAAGCGTCACTGCCTTGATTGATAGCACGGGGGGTAGGATAGGGGCTGCCTCTACTAGATTGGTTGTCTCGGATTCGGGGAAGAAAATCCTCGAACCCCAAATTTTGTATGATTATCTTTTTGTCCTTCCGGGGTCTTATGATAATAATGGTTGTGATTTCGGCTACGTTTTGACTATTTCTGGTAATAACGTGACTGATTATGACCAAGATAATTGCGATCATGATCCTTCAAATGATCCTCAAATTGTACTTGAGTTCGATGAACTTGTTGTCAATTCTAAAGAAGACATCAACGATAGTGCTTGCGACAGCACCGATAATGAAGAGCCAGCTCTCGAGCGTCATGGTACACCGCTCGCCATCAAATTATATCTCTCCGACGAAAAGGAAAAGACACCAGAAGATTCAACAATGATATCTCAAGAAGAAGAAGTCACAAAAGTTAACTTGAGGAGCAAGAAAGTGTTACCACCAAGAACAGCTCCAGCAGACAAAGGAAAACAAATAATGACTCAAGAAGAGATCCCCCCCACCTCCGCCAGNCTCCGCCAGTAGAAGAACCGGATAACCAAGATAAAATTGGAGGATCATACAAAGTAAATTACAACGTGCTAGCTCATCTTAGAAAGTTGCCTGCCCGACTAAGCATCTACGATGCTCTGATCCTATCAAAGGAGATGAGAGAATCTCTAGTTACAACTTTGCTAGATCCGGAAATTTGCTTAGCTCAGTTGGCTAGCACATCCTCAGATGAAGTTTGCTCGTTGAGAGAATATTCAGGGGTAACCTTTACAGACGAAGACTTGCTGCTCGGTACCGCCAACCACAACCGTCCGCTCTACATCTCCGTCAACATTGGCAGATTTGTCTTATCCAGAGTTTTAGTGGATCCTGGAGCATCTCTCAACTTGATGAGTTTACGGACGTTAGCATATTTGGACTTTGACGTTCAGGAGCTCATCCCCAATAAGATGATGTTAAGAGGATTCAACCAAAAGGGAGAAAGATAGATCAATCCCCGATAAGATGATGTTAAGAGGATTCAACCAAAAAGGAGAAAGAGCCCTTGGATCAATTCATTACTCTAAGGTTGGAGAACTTGTACAACCGTTAAATTTCATATCATCGATGTCGAGACCTCTTTTAATGCTCTATTGGGTCGACCGTGGATTCATGAGCATAATATGGTTCATCATCTCAACCAAGTACCGCAAAGATGGTCAAGAAAATTGCATCAAGGGAGATCTACAACCATTTTCAGTGCATCTTTAACGCTCTATTAGGTCGACCATGGATTCATGAGCATAATATGGTTCCATCATCCCTACACCAGTGCATTAAATAACCAGAAAGAAGGAGACCTATAGCCTTTTTCAGTGCATGAAGTTGGTATCCATGAAGATGCTGCCTACTACGCGCCTCCAAAGAAGACTATCTTCTCACACGAGATTTTGACAAACAAAGATAAAGATTCAGAGGGATCACAAAAAGAAGGCCATACAACACGAAATTTTGACAAACAAAGATAAAGATTCAGAGGGATCACAAAAAGAAGGCCATACAACTCCGTGAGATTTTAACAAACAAAGACAAAAATTCAGAGGGATCACAAAAAGAAGGCCATACAACTCCGACAAACAAAGATAAAGATTCAGAAGGATCACAAAAAGAAGGCCATACAACTCCGCTTCAACAACCTTCTACCACTCCCTTACAACGAGTTTGTAGAGGTTCTTCTAGTTCATGCACCCAAGGTCGAGGCCGGGGACGCGGACGAAGAAGAACAATTTAATTGTTGAACGGACTAGGCCAACTTTCAACATTGGTGATGAAGACAGTTCTGAAGATGAGGTAATGATGACAAAATAGAAGAAGCCTCAGTACAAGATATCCCTAGAAGATACAGAAAGGGATGAATATGAAACAATGTATGATCGGATAAACCACTATGTGGATACTATGACCCTCACTTCGATTCTCCCTCAAAAGGTCGAGAGTTTAGAGGTCAAGAAAGTCCGTAGTGTTGGTTCAAAGCAGATCAAATTTTACCGCGCTTCTACCTCTACCGAGCTTGAAAAACATGTAAATTTGGATGTTGATTTTAATGAATTAATGGAATTGCCTTTTAGTTACTTTTTGCCTTGTGTTCAAAAGTTAATTCAACAGGGACATTTACCAAAACAAATGCCAAAAGATAAATTTTAACTTTTTTGAAAATTTATGGACTACTAAAAGACGAACTCCAATTCAAAAGAAGGTCTCGGATTTGGTACAGTGGGACCAGTCGATGATTCTGAATTTTGCATGGTTGTTACTTGTGAGTCAAAAGAGGATTGTCTCGATATAGAGGTGACTCTACTGATCAACCAATAGAAGATGCTCCCCCAGAATTTTAAGAAGAAATTAAATCCACTATCGATGAATTGAAAGAGATTAACCTCGGGACTGAAGAACGAGGATGAATTGAAAGAGATTAACCTCGGGACTGAAGAACGACCCCGACCTACATTTATAAGTTCTCTACTTGATGACAAAGAATCTGCAAAATTGGTCAAACTATCTAGCAGAATTCAAAGATTGCTTCGCGTGGAGCTACGACGAAATGTCAGGACTGTCAGCAGAGATTGCAGTCCATAAACTTGGGGTGGACAAGAATGTAACCCCGGTAAAATAAGCTCCCAGGAGAATGCGCCTCAAAATAGAACAACAAGTCATCGCCGAGGTAAAGAAATTGATAGACGCTAATTTCATTAAAGAAGAGCAGTAGCCCACGTGGTTAGCCAATGTTGTACCTGTTAAAAAGAAAAATGGACAGATTCGTGTTTGTGTCGAATTCAAAAATTTGAACAAGGCATGTCTAAAAGACGAGTTTCCACTACCTATACCAGAGATGATGGTGGATAGATATTTTCTCCTTCATGGACGGATCATCGGGTTATAACCAAATCAAGATGGCTCCCGAGGATGCAATGCTTACAGCTTTCAGAACACTGATTGGAATCTTATGCTACACAGTGATGTTGTTCGGCCTAAAGAACACCGGAGCAACATATCACCGTGCAATGACAAAGATTTTTGAAGACCTCATTCACAATCAAGTAGAATGCTACGTGGATGATTTGGTCATCAAAAGTAAACAAAAAATAGACCATTTGTATGATTTGAGGATTGTGTTTGAACGGTTACGATGATATGACCTTAAAATAAATCCTTTAAAGTGCGCCTTCGGCGTCACCTCTGGGAAATTTCTAGGATTCGTTGTCCGTCATCAGGGAATCGAGATCGACCCGGATAAAATTAAAGCTATCTTGGAAATGCCTCCCCCTAAAACCTTTGAAGCAGCTACGTTCTGGATAAGATTAAAGCTATCTTGGAAATGCCTCCCCCTAAAATCTTGAAACAGCTACGTTCCTTTTTGGGAAGTTAGCAAATCTAAGACACTTTATTTCCAATCTCTCAGGTTGGTGTCAGCCTTTCTCGGCATTAATTAAAAAGGACGCCAAATTTATGCCAGCGGGCCTTTAAGGACATTATACAATATTTAATGACACCTCCTGTTTTGGCAGCCCTTATCCCAGAAAAACCGTTGATACTTTATACCGCGGATTTAGATGACTCTCTTGGAGCCCTCTTAGCCCAAGTCAATGAAGAGNAGGGCAACATGGCTCCTTACATGTTAAATATCAAAAGGGGAACTACAAGGGTTGGAGAGTTAAGTACCCTCCCAAAAAACATAAAATGGAAGTAAAAAGTGACACAACCTTCCCCTAAGGGTCTACTTCCCATAGCAATTACATACATTTGATGTAGGGGAGTTCTAAATTATCTCCATTCAGCAGGAACTTTAAATCAGGTGCAATTGACAGTCCAACAAAAGTTTGTTCAGTGTTTCTACCTTGGGAGGCAAGCCAATGGGCTGGGCAGTTACCTTCTCTATGAATATGCTTAATATAAATCATGTATCTGGGTAGAAGGGAAACTAAGAGATTGTTCCATCTGGTTATATTCCGAGGGGGGGTTTCATCATGAAGGAGGATTTGAATGCAATTGGTAGAATCTCTTTCTATGATCAAAGGACCCATATTGTAGTAAGAAGCAATTCTGATGGCCCAGTAGATAGCTATGAATTCAGCCTCTAGAGCATCCTTTGCCACAGCAGGAGCAGTGAAATAAATGATGGGAGAATAATGAGAGTTCCTAATGATTCCCCCAATACCAGCACAACCCTTTGAGAAGCTGCAATCAGGGTTGACTTTCAACCAACCGGTGGGGGGGGACTCCAAAAAAATAGTTTGAAAGATTAAAGAAGGGGAGTGTTGTTTCCTGGAGTCCAGTGCTTTATAATATTAGGGAAGTGATGAAACTTGATCAAATTTTGAATGTAAGAGATACAATTCATAGTTACAGATGTGGGCCCTGACTTCTTCTGATCAAATTTGCTTTGGTTTCTGTACATCCATATGAACCATGCCACAATACATGGTATCACCCAAAGGTTGTTGTTATGCCAATCTTTCCAGCTAGAAGATAATTTAATCCAACTTACATTCTGAATATTAATATTCACAAGCTTGATTAAGCCAGACCAAATTTCTTGAGAGAGGGCACATGAGAAAAATAGGTGATCCAAGGTTTCTTCAGCAGCACAGCAAAGTGGGCAGATTGAAGGCCCTCTCAGCCCTTTCATCTTTAAAATATCATTTGCAGGCAGTAAGGAATGCCATAGTCTCTAGCAGAAGAAGGACATAGAGGGAGTGAGGAATTTACCCCAAATGACTTTACCCCAAGGCATCTGGTTCCAATTAAAGAAATGCTGGTAAATGTAGGCTGAGAATTTCTGGGAGTAAGCCTGTTTAGTGATTATTTTGTCTTTGGGAATGGAAGAGATAGGAGTATCCTTAACCCACCTCACATGTTGACTGGATAGAATAGTGTTCAGCAGCCTGCAGTTCCACTGATTTTCAGACCAAAAATCCCTGGCAAGACACTGAGTGTTGGGATTGGGGTTGAGGCATTCAAGTTTCTCTCCATTGCTGACCCAGTTATCTAACCAAAAGTTGATATGCCCATCTCCTAGCTCCCAAAGGAAGAGTTCCTCAGCTTTATTTTTGATTTTCAACAGATTTGTCCATAGTTTGGAATCCCCTATCCTCCTGGATACCAAAGAAGGATGTAAAGATCTGCAATATTTCCCTTTTAGAAATCTAGCCCAAAGGCTATCCTGGGACCTGAATCTGATCCATAATTTGCAAAGATTTATGAAACCCAGGTGTTGGAAGTCTTTAAAGCCCAGCCCACCAGCTTGTAAAGGTTTGCATAATTTCTGCCAAGGGAGCCAGTGAAATTGCTTCCTTTGACCAGACCAGAGAAATTTGTTGAAGATCCTTCCAATGGAATCTTGAGTACCCTTTTGCATGGAGAACATTTGAAGGACATAAGAAGGCATTGCAGTGAGAATACTCCTCAAAACAGTGATCCTTCCACCATTAGAGAGGAAGGAGTTAGTCCAATGATCAAGTTGTGCTTTGATCTGATCAATGACATCTTGGAAATGTATTTGTCTAGTTCTGCCTTTGAGTAGATGTATTCCAAGGTATTTAATAGGGAGGTTGGCATAGCAGAATCCAGTGTATTCAGAAATCCAGTGCTTGAGCTGAGGTGTGGAGTTTTTATTAATAATAAATTGACATTTTTGTTTGTTGAGTGCCATACCTGAGGTATGCTGAAAGTGGAGAAGGCAATTGTATATCCTCCTGACAGAATTCTTGGCAGCATTGGAGAAAATAATAATGTCATCAGCATAAGCCAAATGGCTTATAAGGATATTAGATCTGTGATGGAAAGCCAGATGAGGTGAATTAGAAACCAGCATATTCAATTGTCTTGAAAGGTAGTCCAGAGCAAGTATAAAAATGGTTGGAGACAAGGGGTCTCCCTGCTTGAACCCCCTGGTAGCATTGAAGAAGCCATGACACTTGCCATTGATAAGAATTGAATGTGCATTACATTTAAGCCATCTGTGTATCAAATTAATAAAGTCTTCATTGAAGCCTCTAGCAGAAAGAGTGTCAAGGATGAATTCCCAATTAATGGTATCATAGGCTTTGCTTATGTCCAATTTGAAAATGACATTTCCTCCTCTACAATTACTGTCAAGATCTAGCAGGAGTTCCTGTGCAAGAAGGATGTTGTCAGTAATATTCCTCCCTTTAATAAAAGCCACTTGGTTGTCACTAATGAGATGTTGAAGGTGGGGTTGCAGCCTAAACACAATGATTTTGCTGATTATTTTGGAGATCACATTTGTTAGGCTGATTGGCCTGTAATCCCCCCAAGTTTTCCTATTTTGGTTCTTAGGTATCAGAGTGATGGTGGAGGCACTGAAATATTTAGGGGGGTCCACACCAAGAAAGAAGTTTTGGACAGCAAGGATAATATCTTGTTTAGTCCTATCCCATGTGGCTTTATAAAAGGTAGATGTGTAGCCATCAGGTCCAGCAGTTTTGAGGCCATCAATAGAATCTAAGGCTTGTTTAATCTCATCTTCCAAAGGGGTACTATTGAGATTTAAATTTTGAACATAATGCTGACAGCTAGAGAACATCTCAGTTTCAATAGGATTTCTGAAATCCAGATCATTGGTGAACAACTTATGGAAATGTTGGACTGCATCATCAGCTATTTCATCAGCATTGATTAACTTCCTGCCATTGAGGTTGTTGATGTTTAAAATCATGTTACACTTCCTTCTATGGTTGATACAAGCATGATAGTATCTAGTGTTTCTGTCCCCATCAGTAAATTTAGTGACAACAGCTTTCTGTTGTAAGAAACATTCATGGTATCTGATTTGTGCAAGCAGTCTCTCATTGGCATGATGAACTTCATATTCAGAGTTCCTCCCCATTAGTAGGCCTTCCTCCAAGTTTTGAACTTCATTTTGGATGGCCTCCAACTGTTCATTCACATTACCAAATCTTTCCCAATTCCATTTTTTCAGATGAGAGGCTAAGTTCTTCTGATTAAGCCATAATCTGATCCAGGGGTCAGCATGCAAGTTGGAATTCCAGCTATTTTCCACTACCTTAATGAAGTCAGGATGAAGAGTCCACATATTCTAAAATCTGAAAGGTGTATGTGTTGGTCTAGCAGTATTCTGAATGGAACAAAGGAGAGGTCTGTGATCAGATCCAGCCATTGCGAGGTGAGTGACAGTAGAGAAAGGGAAGGTTTGAAACCAAAAAGAGTTGCCCAGCAGTCTATCCAATCTTTCCCATAAAGTGCCTCTTCTCCAAGTGAACTTAGGACCTTGAAATCCTAGATCAAAAAGACCAGCATCACTGATGAAATTGTTGAATTTGGATATTGGAGAGAGTAAAGGGGCTTTACCCCCTCTTTTTTCAGATGGAGAGGTGATACAATTGAAGTCACCCCCCAAAATCCAGAAAGAGTTAATATTTTGCCCCAAAGTCATTAGCTCATGCCACAATTCTTGATGGTATCTGGGAAGGCTGCTAACATAGATGAAAGATGCAAATCCCACCTGTGCTCCAATAGCAAATTGAACATGGAGAAACTGATGATGGTTAACAAGTAAACTGCACTTTATTTCAGGTCTGACAAATAGCCAGATTTTATTAGAGGAATTATCATAAAAAATAAACTTGGAAAACTTGTTGATGATGTTTTGAGGATATTTGGTGACCATAGGTTCAAGAATTACAAAGCACCAAATCTTGTGAAGTCTGATGAGATGTCTTAATCTCAAAATAGAAGAGGGTTGAGCCACTCCTCTAATGTTCCAACACAATATATTAATCATGGGAGCCTTAGGATTCCAAAGAGGAATACTAATCACTGATAGGAGAAAATTGAATAGAAGGTTGGGACCTTGACCTAGTTCTACCTCTATTATAAACAAAGGTAGAGCCAGAAATAGTCTTAGCCTTCCCATCCTTCATAAAAGAGTTTGTTCCTTGTAGTAGTTGCTGTACCTCAGATGTTTGCTTTTTTTTCCTGGTTTTCTGAGTTTGCCAATCCTCTTCCATGGCCTGTTGCAAACGTATAATATCAGCCTCAGCAAAGCTAGGAGTAACCTCATTAATTGTGGAGCTTTTCATCACATTCTTTTTTCTTATTTTCTGACTTTGCCTTTCAGCTTTCAAAGCCTGCTGCATATCAACAACAGCAGCATCATAAGTATCATCCTCAATGGACAAAGGATTTTCTAGAACACACTTCCCTTTTTCAGCAGGTGTTGGGGTAGGGGTGATAATTATGACTTCATTAGGTTCTACCCTCACCACACATCCTGGAGAAGATTCCAAGTTTTTGGGGGGTTCAGATAATTTCTTGTCGGCACTATTTTTGGAGTGGGGTTTGCCGTAAGAAGCTGTCGGCCATCAGAATTGAAATTCCATTGCCCGCTTCGGAAGGACGTTTAAAAAGTTGGGTTTTGAAAAAGATGAAGTCAAACTGACTCCATAATTTTCATAATTTAGATGAAAGAGCATTTTACCTCAAATCCTGTATCTATCCCGAAGGATAAACACGAGAATTGAGGGTGAGGCTCGATCAAATAAACTAAAGAAAATTATGACATCCATTTGGTCCGCGAAACCAATGTATTGGCCGACAAATTCCCCTATTTAATATAAGGAATTAAATAGGGTTTATATTATGCTGGGTTCGGGAAAAGCTTCCTATAAGGGCAAGCCCCTATAGTTAATTACATCTTAGGTAACTAAAGTTACATGAGAATACTCTCAATAAAATCAAGAAAAATTATCTTGAAGGAGTTCAAATGGTAAGGAAATTTCAAAGATATCGGACTAAGAAGTGTGAATGGGATTGGTNGTATCTAGTTTTTCTGTCACCATCAGTGAATTTAGTGACAACAGGTTTTTGTTGTAAGAAACATTCATGGTATATGATTTGTGCAAGCAGTCTCTCATTGACATGGTGAACTTCATATTCAGAGTTCCACCCCATTAGATGGCCTTCCTCCAAGTTATGGACTTCATTTTGGATGGCCTCTAGCTATTCATTCACATTACCAAATCTTTCCCAATTCCATTTTTTCAGATGAGAGGCTAAGTTGTTCTGATTAATCCATAATCTGATCCAGGGGTCAGCATGCAGGTTGGAATTCCAGCTATTTTCCACTACCTTAATGAAGTTAGGATGAAGAGTCCACATATTCTAATATCTTAAAGGTGTATGTGTTGGTCTAGCAGTATTCTGAATGGAACAAAGGAGAGGTCTGTGATCAAATCCAGCCATTGCGAGGTGAGTGACAGTAGAGAAAGGGAAGGCTTGAAACCAAAAAGAGTTGCCCAGCAGTCTATCCAATCTTTCCCGTAAAGTGCCTCTTCTCCAAGTGAACTTAGGACCTTGGAATCATAGATCAAAAAGACCAGCATCACTGATGTAATTGTTGAATTTGGTTATTGGAGAGAGTAAAGGGGCTTTACCCCCTCTTTTTTCAGATGGACAAGTGATACAATTAAAGTCACCCCCCAAAATCCAGAAAGAGTTAATATTTTGCCCCAAAGTCATTAGCTCATGCCACAATTCTTGCTGGTATCTGGGAAGGCTGCTAGCATAGATGAAAGATGCAAATCCCACCTGTGCTCCAATAGCAAACTGAACATGGAGAAACT